>CAUYSK010089129.1:0-25491 GCA_963575035.1 Avahi laniger
GCCCTTTTCAGTAATTCTCCTTTTACCCCCTTCTGCAGATTTCCGTTTCCGCAAAGCCGCCAGGCCCTTTTCCTTCCCTCTTCTTCTTTTCCCCATAGTCCCTGTTGGTTCCCTCTCTGCTCTCACTTTAAAAACCCCAGTCCCCTTTGTCTTAGCTGGAGCAGAGCTGGATCTGTCCTGGAGTCTCCCTCCCCGACTGCAGGAGTCTAAATAAAATCTGTCTTGCCACCCTGCAGGAGCCTCTGGCAGCACTGTGTGTTTGGTTGTTTAATTTTTTGTTTTTTTGAGACAGAGTCTCAATGTGTTGCCTGGACTAGAGTGCCGTGGCGTTGTCTTAGCTCACAGCAACCTCAAACTCCTGGGCTCAAGTGATCCTCCTGCCTCAGCCTCCCGAGTAGCTGGGACTACAGGCACGCACCACCATGCCCGGCTAGTTTTTTCTATATATTTTTAATTGTCCAATTAATTTCTTTCTATTTTTAGTAGAGACGGAGTCTTGCTCTTGCTTAGGCTGGTTTCAAACTCCTGAGCTCAAACAATCTGCCCGCCTCGGCCTCCCAGAGAGCTAGGATTACAGGCGTGAGCCACCGCATCCGGCCTTTTTTTTTTTTTGACAGTTCAAATCCCACTCCCTCTGGGTATCAGTTGTATGTCCTCGGGTGAATCATTTTACTTCTCTGAGCGTCACCTGCCACACCTTCAAAAGGGGAATCATAGGTATGCCCACCTTGCTGTGCGGTGCTGAGGGAAGGCCCTCGCCTGCTGCCTAGTGCTCTCACTCCTAGAGTGGAGGGAATAACAAAACAGGTCCCGGTCCACGGGGAGTTGTTCCGCTGGAGAAACAGGCAGTGTACAGGCAAACTCATATCAAAATGTCAAGTCATGAAGAGCACTATGAAGAAAGTTAACGCAGGTAAAGGGACACAGGTGACTCACCTGGCTGAGGAACTATTTTCAAAGGCCTCTCTGATGGGGGACATTTGAACAGAGAGCACCACGTGGAAATCTGGGAGGACCACGCTCCAAGCAAAAGGAACAGCAAGTGCAAAGGCCCAGAGGGAGGAGAGTGCTGGGCATATTCCGGAAACGTCCAGCAGGCCAGCGTGGCTGAAACACAGCCAGGTACAGGGCATGGGCAGGAGATGGGCCAGGTCATGCAGGACTCATGGACCAGGATCAGAACTCTGTGTATTTATTCCAAAAGCAATAGGGAAGCATTAAGGGTCTGGGCAGTACAGTAATATGTGCTAAATTTTATACACACATATATATTTAACATAATCTCAAATTTGCAGAAAAGTTGTGAGTATATTACAAAGAATTTTTTTTTCTGAATCATCTGAAAGTTGCCAATGCTATGCCCGCCACCCCCAGATCCTGTAGTGTGTTTTTCCAACAAACAGGGAAAACAGCCACAAAAATCATGAAGCTCACAACATGCATTTCTACCGTCTGGCCCTCAGACCACGTTCCTTTGTCCCAGTAATGTTCTTTATGACAAAAGGATCCAGTGTAGAGTCACACATCACCCTCCGATGTCGAGTCCCTTTAGATTCCTTACGTGCCGAATGGTTCCTTGGTCTGCCCTTGATTTTCATGACCTCGACCCTGTTGAAGACTGCAGGCCAGTCACTGCATGGAATGTCCCTCAGTCTGGATTTGTCTGACATTGCATCCTGGTTAGATGTAGTATATGCATCTTTGGCAGAAATGTCACAGAAATGATGCTCTGTTCTCCTCATTGCGTCCTATTGGAGGCACAAGAATTCCGTTTGTCCGGTCGCTGACGATACTCACTTGGACCACCTGGTTAAGGTAGCATCTGCCAGGCCCCTTCTCTGTAAAGTTACTATTTTTACCATTTTTCCTTCTGTAGTTGATAATGATTTTTATATCAATATCTTGCTCCTCATCATCAAGCTTTTAATTTATTCAGTTATTTATAACACTATGAACTCCTGGCTTCCTATTTTATTCTGTAGGGCATAATTTAAAACTCTTTGTTATTTATTTATGTTAACGTTGCTCCAGAGATACCCAGATATGGCTTCTGTGTTCTTCTGGCATGTTTCCATCATTCTTTGGGCAATTACTTTCCAGGTAATGAGAATGTTCTAGGCTCATCCCTGCCTCGGCCCCAGAATCACCCATTTCTCCAAGGATGCCTTCTTCCTTTTGGTTGAAAATGATATTTAGAAGCCAAAATATGGGCAAGATGTATGCTCACTGCCTTTGGAGTGTCACTGCTCTCAGGTTGTCTCAGTAGACACAACTAAGGAATATATGTGTATATGTACATACCCACATACATATGTGTGTGCATATTTTCCATCCGTATTTATTTCTATACCTATTTTGGTATAAGTTCATATCAACACCTCTAATTGCAATCCAACACACAGGAGTCTTCCTAGATTTCTCTGTTTCCATATTTTTAACTTGATTCTCCAAACAATGAAACATCTTTCTCCTTCATCTTTAACATGTTTGCTTATCTGATCAATCTCCTTTATCTGATCAATTCCCTTATGCATAAATAATCCTCCATCTTTATTGCTATTTCCTCCCTTACAAGGATATTGTTCTCACTTGGTTGAGGTTAGGCCTTCTCCTTGAACGACACCCTGCTCACACTGCTCACCCTGCCTGGCCTCTGACACCTCTGTGGGGTCACCCTCCTCACCCTGGACCCAGCACCCTGCACTGAGCTACCCCTTTTGTTGCAGACCTTCTTCATTTAGCCAGGGCTCCAACACTCATGCCTGCAGCCCTCCTCCATGGAAGCTCCCTCAGGATCTGATGTGCCGCTCCAGCCACCCTTGATGGATACTGTCCTCACTCCACCTGTTCCACCTGGCCAACTGAAAACAAAGAACATGTATCACACCTACCCAGGGGTAGCTTAGGTCCCCTCCCCTTTTATAAGGGTGTATCAGTTTTCAAAGTCTGTGGCTCTGCCTTTTCCAAAGGCCACAGTGAAATCTGAGCAGAAAATGAAAATCACTCGTTTCTTCTATACTCTCTGAAATTGTTATAACATCACTCATTTTCCCCGAGTTCTTGTGTGATGTTGGAGCTCAGCGGACCCCATTCTAAGGATCCGCTTGCTTCTTTCATGCCGCTTTGCTTTTGCACAGCTGTGTCTTCTGCTTGGAACGCTTTCTTTGGGCTTGGTAAACCCTTCCATTTCAAATGGTTGTGACTCTGTGAAACTTTCTTTGAACTCTTAACTTGACCCCAAATTAATCATTTTTCTCTTTGCGCTACTGTTTTCACACTTAACTTTTTCTTTTCGATTATTTAATATGTTGCCACCTGCCCTACCAGGCTGTGAACTCCAGCTCCCTGAGAAGTCGTTCATTCCTTCATTGAATAATTTATTGAGCTCTTACTACAGTAAAGCTCTGTACCAAGCACTGAGGATGAAAGTGCAGAAGAGAATACACCTCCTTCCCTCAAAGAGCTTGCAGACTAGTGGGGGATTTCAATAAGAAATCAGGCAATGGTAATCCACATTGCTGACCTGGTGTCTGATGCAGGGAAGATGTTCAATGAGTATTTATCAAAATTTATGACTAGCGTTGCCAGAAGCACAGAATATGGTACTTGATTCTCTGGCAGTCTTTTCTCATTTTCCTTGCCCTCAAGGAGCTGGGTGTTTACTGGGAGAGGCAGACACTATTGCATATGAAAAAGAGCAATGGAGTGTTTTCTGGGCCAAGACGTGGCACACCCACCGTGCTCTGCTGCAGTGGGTACTGTTGGTGCTCTGCCCAGGGCCCTCCAGGCACCTTGGATGCCCTTTATTGGCTCTGCACGCCCATCCCCCAAGCTCCTGGGCACTCTACTCCTATGACTCACACCTGCAGCCTGACACACACCTGTGGCCTTCTTCCAGGGACTACCCTGGGCTACTGGAGCCACTTCTGCGAGGGCAGTGACAGCCAACAATTCCTGGAAGTCTGCTTGTCTCCTGCCTGTGCCCCAGGGTGGTAGCCAAAGACTGACAGGCAGGAGGGTAGGAGAGCCTGCGTTCCCTGCCTCCAGGCAGGTTCATGTATCCCTGGGAGCTGACACCCGCACTCTTGAGGGAGGCCTGTGCTTGGTCTCTTCTTCCTTCCTGTCCTGTTTCCTCCACTCACCTCCTCCCTTCTCCTGAGAGCACTTCCTTACCGACTCCTTCGCCCACTAATTCTCTGAGGCTCCGCATCTCGGGGACCTGGTGCAGACACTTCGACCCCAGTGCCGATCCCCATCCCGCCTCGCTCACGGGGCAGGTAAGTGGTCCAGCCGGGAGTCCAACCAGCCGCGTGTGGCTCCTGAGTCCCTGGGCTTAACCAAGGAAGGGACTGAAGGAGGCAGCAGACTTCCCCGTGGAGGCGAGTTGAGCAGGGCCTCAGGGTGCGCAGGAGTTCCTGGCGGGGCGGGGTGCATTCCAAGGGAGGGAACAGTGTGTGAGCCCATGTGAGATCCAGGGGCCCGGAGGTCAGGGTGGTGAGGAAAGGGGGTTGGAAGGGCAGTTTTGGAGTGCGAGCTTGGACCCCAGGGCTTTTCCTCCCACACACACGCACACACACACACACGCACACACACACAGACACACACACATGCGCGCACACACACACACAGACACACACGCGCGCACACACGCACACAGACACGCAAGCACACGCACACATGCACACACGCAGACACACACACGCACAGACACAGACACACACGCACACGCACACACAGACACACACGCATGCACACACACATGCACCCACACACGCACACACAGACACACACGCATGCACACGCACACACAGACACACACGCATGCACACGCACACACAGACACACGCATGCACACACACACACACACGCACACGCACACACACACAGACACACACGCATGCACACGCACACATGCACACACACGCACGCACACACCCCAGCCCAGCCCCCTCCCCCCAGCGGAGCGATCCAGCCTGGCCCAGACGAGCGTTTGCGCCGCGATTCACTCCCTGCGCTAACTCTTCGCTGTCGCCCCGGGATTCCTTTGGGCTCAGAGAGAGCCAAGGTGGGGGGCGGGGGGCGGAGCTGTTTTGCTTCCGAAAAAACTGAAGTTAATTACGCAGCCGGCCTGAGCCGGATGTGGACACAAAGTTTCATTCTTGGCCCCCGCTTTGGGGAAGCCCCAGCCGCCCAAGGAACAGGTCGGCCGCGCGCCCCGCCGCTCGGACTGTCCCCGCCCGGGTCGCCTTCGGGGGGGGCGGGTCGCGCTCTTTGAAGTGCGGCCTCGCCCACGGAGGGGCCGGCGGGGCGGCGGGATCCAGCGTCAGCGCCGCCCCGACCGCGGGGCGCACAAAGGGCGCGGCCAGCGGCGCGGAGGGGACAAAGGCGGAGACGGGCGCGCGGCGGCGGCCCGCGGGCAGCACAGCCTGGCTCCCCGCGCCGGCGCCCGGTCCGCCGCCCCCATCCCACGAGAGACTCCCCGGGGGCGGGGACCGCGGGGCGGCCTCTCCAGCCGGCGACCGGAACGCGCCCGCGCCACGCCCGGCTCCGGCGCAATCTCGCTTCTGGCTGTGTGACCTTGGCTTTTCCTGCAATGCATACGATGTGTGGCGCCCCCTCCGCGTGCAGTACAGTCTTTTCCTTGCACCTTGTGCCTTTGGAGCGCTGGGCACTCTTCCAAACCGTTAGCTTCGATGAGCCCATTTTCTCTTCCCGGTAACCCCCGGGATGGTTGGCCCCATCGCGCAGGTAAAGGAAGCGAGGCACAGACGGGGCGCCAGATCACAGGCGATGCTGCCCGGCTACGCGGCCTCCGAGTCCCGGACGGATCACCCTGTTTTAATTTTTGGCATTTTGTTCATTTTGTGGTTTTTTTAAAAAAACTTATTTCTATTTTTTAAAAAAACATTGCATTAAAGTATTATTTATCTTGGTTATTGAGTTTTTTGGCACTCTCTTAAATTTTGCATCCCAAGCGAATGAGGCCCTGCCTGCCTCTTACCCACAGCTCTCTGCCTGGCACGGGAGGCTTTTGATCTCGAAAGCTCCGCAGCTGGGGTTAAGGACTCCCTGGAAATTTCAGAAAGGGAAGAAGTGAAGCTCAGAGATGACTCGCCCAGGGGTCCCCGTTGGCTAGTCTGACACCAGCCCTGAGCGAGTTAAGGTCGAAAGTCACTGACGTGCAGGCCCTTACCCTGCCTTTGCTCTGGGGGACCCAGCCCTCACCATAGCAAACCCTTAAGAACACGTTACATGTAGCCTTTTTATTACATAATTTCTGAAAGAATTTTTTATAATTTTTATTTTGCTTTTACTTGGCTACAAGGCACTAATTTACAATGGCTGTGATTTCACAGGAATGATTGCGAGCACTGGGAAATTCTTGCAAAGTGAGAAAATCTAAATCATTTTCACATGTAATGAAATTTTTAGGAATAATTAATTTAGCAGTTTAATGATGTTGACACGGTGCTACCTTCTGTAGACATTTAATTAAACATTTATTAGTTTTGACTTTGCAGTTTGCTTTTCTCCTGTTGGAGCCAAAAATGACTTTTCCAGGTCTCCAACATTTTTGTTGGAAAGCCCTCCCAGCAGCTGGGGAGACCCAGACACTTTGCCTCCAGTACTCAAGACCTAGGATGGTCAGGTCCACACAGGGGGGCCACCGCCCATCCTTCTAGTGTCCTGGCTTTCAAGTAAGCAGACTGTCCTTGTCTCAGCCCCTGCTAAGCTGTGAGCTTCCCCAGAGCCCAGTGTAACTGTGACTGTGTCTCCACCTGTGTAACTCAGACAGAGTGAGATACAAGTGTATCAGAAAAAGGGTGGGGAGCTCTGGTGTGTCCCAGTAGTTCAGGCTGCTGTAACAAAATACCATAGTCTGGGTGGCTTAGACAACAGACATTTTTCTCACAGTCTGGAGGCTAAAAATCCAAGATAAGTGTGATAGTCCATGTCTGGTGAGGGATCTCGTCCTAGCTTGCAGAGAGCTGAACTTCTTGCTGTGTCCTCACAAGGGAGGGGAGAGAGAGAGACAGAGAGAGAGCCCTCTCTGTTCTCTTATAAAGGTAGTAATCCCATCACAAGGACCCTACCCTGATGACTTCATCGAAATCTAATTACTTTCAAAGGCCCCACCTCGAAATATTGTCACCTTAGGGGTTAGGGCTTCAATATATGAATTTTGGGGGAACACAAGCATTCAGTCCATGATATGATGCTATTATGAATGCTGTGTGTCCCCAAGGAAGTTTCTGCCCCTCTCTGACCCTTAGTTTCCCCTTCTAGGAAATGAAAATGGACTAGCAGATTTCCAATCTGAAGCTCCTTTCAGCACTATCATTCTCTGACTGCTGTGGGTTCAGCGAAGGAACAGTTTGGTTTCATCCAATTCTGTATGGTTGGGAGGGTAAGGCTTTCATGGGCTGCATTGGCAAATGGGGTCACACACGTGTTTCAACAGTGGGAGCTTGTGATTCCCTGCGTTTTCTTCCAGGTGTAATTTCCCTGCCACCCTAACTTTTCCTCAAATCCTTAAAAGATACTTCTGTGGCTTTCCTATGTCTCATGCCATTGTGACATGTCTGAACACCAGGCATGGGGCCTGGCACATGACAGGCATTCAACACATAGTTGTTGGTGAGGACTGTCTTTTGCAAATGAGGAAACTGAGACACAAAGAGGTCTGAGTCATTGCAAGAGCAACCCAACTTCTATGACATTTCTGCACAACCTTCCCTGGAAGAGGAGAGATTTTATGTCTGCATTTAGATGGACTTTCTCCTTACCTGTACCCAAACCACAAGCTGAGCGAGGTCAGGGAGGGGCACTGTTCTCCCAGCAGAACAGCTTTTAGGACAGCAGATGGAGAACTTTCCTCTTTACTTAGGAATTTCAGCCCCATTCCACCTCAATGCAATTTAAACAAAGGCTTCTGACTGAAGGCAGCTCGCTGTCTGGGGGCCCAGGAGCCAGGGTGCCAGTTCCAGGAATGGTGCAAACATAGCTGAACTCTCAGAGACACTCTCACCCTTTTGGAGGCTTTGTCTCCTCAGCAGGAAAGCAAAAGTCTGAACCAGAGCAGAGCTTCTCAAACAGCCCATCGAGGACCCTGTTGGAACGCAGAGCCTGGCTCAGGAGGTCTGGGTGGGGAAGGAGACTCTGCTTGTCTAACAACCTCCCAGGGGATGCAGTTGCTGACTTTGAGTAGCAAGGACTGAGAGAACTTCTGAGGTCACTCCTGGCTCTGAAGGGACCGACCTTGAGCCCTGGCAGTGGGCATAAAGAGACCAAAAAAGAGTTACCAGATTTGGGTTAACTAGGCAACACAGAATGTGAAATGATTCCAGGGAGGGTCTTTTCAACCAACAGATACAAAAATCTTCATCATCATCATCATCAACAAATATTTGTGCAGTGCTTTTTGCTGTCCAGAGCAGCTGTCACATCCTTGAACCCAGCTGACCCTTATGGGCACCCTGTGTGAGAGGAACACATGGCTGCAGATTCATTCAGTCTCAGCAAGGGTCTGGGCGGAGCACGAGCCCCCAAACTATTGTTTCCCAGCTGTCCTTTGATTTTCTTAGCATTTTTTTTTTTGGTGCCTGCTCTCTGACCCCTTCCTCCTTTGTCTCCTAATGCACCCTCCCCACTCCTCATTCTCCCCTCCCCCAGCACACACACACACACACACACACACACACACACACACACATTTCTCACTTTGGACACTCTCCCCTCTGATCAAGTGGAACCCAGCTTCAGGACAGAATCCTGGCTCATTTTAGGATGACCTGGGGCAAATCACTTCATCTCTTCTTATTTGTAACAAGGTAATTTTCCTTAAGGTGGCATTTGTGAAGGACTTATGCTGTCCAGGCACTATGCTCAGTGACTTCATTCTCATTTTTACCTTAAGGAGTAGGAACCCTAAATATCTTCACTTCATCAATGAGGAAACTGAGGCTTTAAGATGTTTACCTGCCCAAGGTCACTTAGTTGGTAAGTGACGGCATCAGGACATCATCTGACCTTGGCTGACTGACATCAAGATTGTTGTAGACTCATGCACAGTTGTAAGAAATAATACAGAGAAATCTAGTGCACCGTTTATCCAGTTTTCTCTGACGGGACCATCTTGCAAAGCTATAGTACGATATCACAGCCAGGATATGGACACTGATATAGGCCAGCCATCTCGTTGAGATTTCCGCAGGTTTACTTGCACGTGTGTGTGTGTGTGTGTGTGTGTATGTGTGTGTGTGTGTGTAGTTCTGTGCCATTCTGACGTTTGTGCAGGCCCGGGCATGCACCACCACAGTCAAGACAGAGGACGGCTCCATCACCCCGGGGACCCCTCATGCTGCTCTTTCTTAGCCACCTCTACTTCTACCCCCAAAATCCCTAAGCCTTGTAACCACTAAATCTATACTTTAGTCATTTAAAGAATGTCCTACAAATGGAAGCACACAGAGCATATGCTTTTGGGATCAGCTTTTTTCACTCGGCGTAATTCCCTTGAGATTCCCTGGAGTCGTTGCATATATTAATATCAGCAGTCTGTTCCTTTCGTTACTGAGGAGTATTCCCTGGTATGGAGGTATTTGCTTAGCCGTTCACCCACTGCAGGGTATCTCAGCTTCCAGTTTCTGGCTGTCGTGAATAATGCTGTTATGAACATTCATGTACAGGTGTTTGTATGAACATAAGTTTTCATTTTTTCTGGGACAAATGGCCAAGAGTGTGAAGTCCTTGCTTTTAACCCCAAACTTGTGTGGCTCTCTAGGCTGGTTGCAAAAATAATAAAATAAATGAGTAATATTTATTGAGATGTTACTATATATTTGGCACTATGGTAACTACTTTGCATGGATCAATTCATGAATCCTCAAAATGACCCCTTAAGCTGAGGTTCTAGTATTATCCCCATTTTGCAGATGAGGAAACTGAGGTTAGAGAGGCTACATAGTCCAAGGGAACGCAGGTCATAAGTGGATGAGCCAGGATTTCAGCTTAAGCTGTCTGACTCCAAATCTGGATTTTAACCTGCCTATGAATTTTCTTTTTTTCTTTGGCAAACTTTTTCTGTAAGTAAAACACATACATAGCAATTTGCCCAACTCTTAAGAGCAAGGCTCTAAGAATTTTTATGAAATGATGAATATTCCCTTGAAACCACTGCTCAGATTAAGGTATGAAGCACGACCAATGCCTGCAAGTCCCCTTCGTATGTGCCCCTGCCATTATTGCCTAATAAAGGGAACCACTGTTTGAACTTCTTGTGTTGCAGGTTAGGTTTGCTTGCTTCTAATTGTAAATAAACAAAACCATACTGTGTGTTCTGTCTGGTGCTGGCTTCCTTCACTCCAGGCGGTGCCTGAGACCCCCCATGCGGTGTGCAGAGCAGTCGTTTGTTCTTTCCTGCTGTGTCGTACTCCATTGCACGGGTGTAGCACAGTTCGTTTATCTTTTCTCCAGTTCCAGGGCATGTGGTTTGTTTCCAGTTTGGGCTATTATGATTAATGCTGCTATAAATACTTACATAAGCATAAATATTTAGGATTTGCCTAGTCGCGTTGTTATTGGTTTCTAGCTTAATTTTACTGTGGTTAGCAAATGTATCTATATGACGATAATTTTTTCAAATTTGTCGGGACTTGCTTTTGGCACAGTATGTGGTTTATTTTTGCAAACATTCTGTGTGCTCTTGAAAAGAATATGTACCCTGCAGTTGTTGTTTGCATTGCTCTGTTTTTTCTTTTTTCTTTTTTTTTGAGACAAAATCTTATTCTATGGCTCCAGCTAGAATGCAGTGGTGTCCTCATAGCTCACTGCAGCCTCAAACTCCTGGGCTCAAGAGATCCTCCTGCCTCAGCCTCACAAGTAGCTGGGACTACAGGCGCGTACCGCCACGCCCAGCTAATTTTCTATTTTTTGTAGAGACGGGGTCTCGATCTTGCTCAGGCTGGTCTCAAACTCCTGACCTCAAGTGATCCCCCTGCCTAGACCTCCCAAAGGGCTAGGATTACAGACACACGCCACAGCACCCAGCCCTGCTTGCTATATTTTTGTTGGCTCAAGTTCATTAATTATGTTGTTCAAATCTTTTATGTCTTTACTGAGTTTCTGTCTGCTTTTTCTTTTAATAACTGAGAGAAGCATCTTAAAGTCTCCACCAGGATCATGGATTTGATGATATATCCTTCCTCTAGGAGCTCCTTTTTGTTCTTGTTGAGGCTGTTTTTCACTGCGTGCAAATTTAAAATTTTTATATTGTCTTGTTTAATGACTCTTTAAATTACAACGCATCTCTAGTAACAAATCTTGCCTTATACAATGTACTGTCATTAACTGTGTGTTGTTATAACTGTGTATATGTTATAATTATGTTGCTATTAAGTATAAGTTAGTATAGTTACATCAACTTTTCCTATTTTTTTAATTTCAGTTTTTCAGACTCCTCATATTTAAGGTACATGTTCTTTATAATCACAATATAATTGGGTTTTGCTTTTTTTAGATATCTGACAACATTTTGATTAATAAACAATTTTTGAAGATTTTCCATTTTCCTCACTCTGCTAACTTGTTGCTTATGCATTCTGGTGTTATTCCTGTTCCCCCGGAAAGTAGAACGGTTATCTTTGACTTGTTGCATCTCCCTTAGTTTTGGATCTTACATTTCCTAGACACGGTGAGGGACTAACAACACGGTAAGCCCGTTTGTCCCCTTCTGACTTTTGTGCTATGTTGTCATGTACTTAATACTACATATATTTTAATTCTCTGAGTACATCGTTACTTTTGTTTTAATTAGTCAGTATTTACTTATATTTACAAATATATTTACCGTTCTCATTACTACTCATTTCTTTTTATCTCTTTGTGCTTCTGTCTTGGATCATTTCCTTTAATATTTCTTTTAGTGTCTGTCTTCTGGCAGCAAGTGTTTAAAGTTTTTGTTTGTCTAAAATATCTTTTTCTTATTATATTTTATTTGTAATTGACAAATCAAAATTGTATATATTTATGGGGTACAATGTGATATTGTGATACATGTTTACATTATGAGATGATGAAATCAAACTAATTAACAAATCCATCACCTTACATACTGAGTATTTTTCGGTGAGAATATTTAAAATCTACTCTTTTAGCGATTTTGAAATGTACAGTGCGTTGTTATCTGTTATCATCACCATTGTATGTAATAGATCACTAAAACCTATTCCTCATGCCTAACTAAAACTTTGCACCCCTTGATCAACATCTCCCCTTTCCCCATTCCTTGTCCTCCCCAACCTTCACTTTAAAAAAGATATTTTCACTCGGTGTCGAGTTCCAGTTGGCTGCTTAAATGATGCCATTCCATTGTTTGGCCTCCACCATTTCTGTTGAGAAGTCTGCCATCAGTCTTATTGTGGCTTTTCTGAAGACAAAGTATCTTTCAAAGATTATTCCCTTTGTCTTTAGTTTTTCAGTATCGACTATGACTTGCTATGGTAAGAGTGTGACTTTGTATTTTGATGTTTGATGCTAACAGCTTTCAAGCTCCTCCTCTCCTTCCTCCCCTTTTGCCCCATATCTGGGCTTTACTTTCATGACCTAATCACCCCCAAAGGCTTCACCCAACACTACTGCCTTGGGGGTTTGGTTTCACCATATGAGTTTTGTAGGGGAACACAAACATTCACGACATAGCACCAAACAAGGAGTCACTGCAATCTAGTCAAGTTGACACACAAAATTAACCATCAAATGCTCTGGTCTTTCTCTCTTTGATTCTTGAGACACAAATTACATGCTGTTAAATATTTTCTGCCTGGTCCCATATGCATCTAATTTTCTGTATTTTTATTCTTTTTTCTCTCTGCTTTGGTCTGAATATTTTTATATCCCTATTTTCTGGTTCACTTGTACTCTCTTTTGATAGAAATACTAAACCTACAACTGAAATTTTACTTTCTATTATATGTTTTTTAATTTTAGGATTTCTAATTGATTATTTTTAAATAGATTCCAGTTTCTACTGATTTTATAACTTCCTCTATTTTTTGGCATATTAATCATAGTTATTTTAAAGTGTATGTCTGGAAACCCCAATATCTGTTTCCTCTGCAGTCTGTTTTTATTGTTTTTCGCTTGCTTTTTAACATTTGATCATGTTGCATGTCCTGTCTGGTAATTTTTGATTGCATACTGAAAATTACATGTGAAAAACTGTAGAGCTTGTGGGTGGCATCATATTCTCTGAGAAAGGGTTTAATTCTCTTCTTCCTGGCAGGTAGAGTATGATCAAATCATCTTTATCTAGTCATAGCTGGGCTATTTGCATTTATTTTTATTCTTAGCCTTTGGAGGGTTTTGACTGAAAGGCTGAGGTGTTTATTGGGAACCCTCATCCTTGGTTTTCCTTGAACTCCAATTTTTGTTTCCCCAATCCCATGAGACTGCCAAATTCTCTACTCAGCTTTTCGCTTCTTAGAAGTTCTTTCTAGCAGGGTTCTCTGAGTCTCTCCCTGTGATTACATATTTAGGATTTAATATATTTCTTGCAGAGAAATTGAGTGTAGACTGTAGTTCCTACTTCTCTGTGATTCCCCACTCTCTGGTGTGTAGTCCCCTCAGTCATGGCTGCTTGTTATCCCTGAGCTCTAATTTTTCCAGTCTGCAGCCCAAAGGAGGGCCCCATCAGAACCCCACCACACTTGTACCCTGAGCTAAGAGTTCCATCTTCCAGAACTGTGAGAAATGCATTTCTGTTGTCCATGAGCCACCCAGTCTGTGATATTCTGCTGCAGCAGCCTGAAATGATGAAGACCAAAACTGGCATCCCAAAGTGGGGTGCTGCTGTAACAAATCCCTAAAAATGTGGAAATGGCTTTGGGTAGTGGGTAGATCTGGAAGAGTTTTGAAGTACATGCTAGAGTCAAGATTGTCATGAAAAGACTTTGAAGGTGATTCTCATGAAGACTCAGATAGGAAAGAGGACAGCTACAGAGAAAGCCTCTACCTTCCTAGAGAATGCATAAATAATCATTTATAGACTGTTGGATGGTAAAGGTCATTCTGATGAGGTCTCCGGTGGGAACAAGGAACATGTTATTAGACAATGGGTGGGGGGAAGGCAATCCTTGTTATAAAGTGAAAACTTGGCTAAATTGCCTCTCTGTTCTAGCATTTTGGGGATGGTAGAACTTGTGAACAATGAAATTAGACATTTAGCTGAGGAGATTTCTAAGCAAAGTGTTGCAGTGGCTTGCTTCCTCCTGACTGCTTATAGTAAAAGGTGAACAGGGGAAACTACTTGAAGTTGGAATGCAGAAACAAAAAGGAAGTAGAACTTAAAGATCTGAAAATTTCTCAGCCTATTCATTTTACAAAAAATGATAAAGCATGTTTGGAAAAGAATACTGAGGGTGTCACCGAGTGACCATTTGACAAGGAGGTTAGTTGGGTGTGAACCATGGACTTAACCACCCAGGTAGGAAACTCAGTTTGAACAAAAGGGGAAGGAGATGGGAAAAAGTGAAGGACGGTTGTTGGACTTCTTGAATTTTACAGAGCGGGACCATACAACGACTCATCTGTGAATGTATGCTATTCTTAAAGACAAGGAAAGAATGATCCCAAAGGCAATGCAGAGATTATTAGGGTTGCCTCCTCAATTTCAAAAGGGTATCGCTGGCTTGAGACTGGCTCCACCCAAAGCTGTGGGGACATGGTCACCTTGCAGAGTCCTGGGGGTGTGACTCCTGCCCAGCAGAGCCGCAGGAGAAGGATCAGTCCTGGAGTGGCTCTGCCCCAGTGTGTCTGGAAGGCAGGACTGCTCCCCCAGTGGGCCTGGAGGAGAGAAAACACTGATGCAAGAGGATGCTCTTCATCCTTAAGATCTCATGAGATTTGCATTGCTAGGTTTTGAGCTTGCCTGGGACCTGTTATCCCTTCCTTCTTTCCAGTTTCTCCCTTTTGGAATGGCATGTCTAGCCTATGCCTGTCCTGCTATTGTATTTTGAAGGTACATAACTTGTTTGATTTCACAGGTTCACAGCTGGAGAGGAATTTTACCTTATGATGAATTGTATCTTAAGTCTCACTCATATATGATTTAGTTAAGATTTCGAACTCTATCTCACTCATATCTTTAGATAAGATTTTGGACTCTTGACTTTAGAGATGCCAGGACGTGCCCAAACTTTGGGGGCTTTTGGGATGGAATGAATGTATTTTGCATGTGAGAAGGACATGAATTTTGGGAGTTTGGAGAATGCAATGAACTCATGTTTGCTCCCTCCACCCCCAATTTGTATGTTGAAACTTTAATCCCAATACGATAGTATTTGGAGATAGGACCTTTGGGAGGTGATTAAGTCATGAGGGTGGGGCCTTCATGAATGGGATTGGTGCCCTTATAAGAAGAGGCCAGAGAGCCAGCTAGCTCCCTTTTCACCATACAAGGAAGTTGGCGGTCTACAACCTGGAAGAGGGCCCTCCCCAGTGCCCAACCATGCTGGCACCCTGATCTCAAATTCCAGCCTCCAGAATTGTGAGAAATAGACATGTTTTGTTTATAAGCCAGCCAGTCTATGATCTTTGTTATGGCAACCTGAGTGGTCTAAGACGATCCTTCTTACCCTATTAAGATGCTGCCTTGTGCTCTAGATCACTGCTTCCAGTGGCCTCTTTGACCCACACTGTGACACGCACCCCAAGGGAGAAAACCTGCAGGGGATGCAGCCCGGACCTTAGTGTTGTGTTTCTCTGGGGTCGTAATCCCTCAAGTCCTTCCTGCCTGGGATAGTTTTCGGTGTCTTCAAATGGCCTCTTTTAAGGAAATTTTCAGCTTTTATAGTTGTTCTCAATGAGTATCTTAGTCTGATATTAGCTACCTATGTTTTTGTTTTGTTTTTTTTTTTTTTTTGAGACAGAGTCTCACTGTGTTGCCCAGGCTAGAATGCCGTGGCGTCGGCCTAACTCACAACAACCTCAAACTCCTGGGCTCGAGCGATCCTCCTGCCTCAGCCTCCTGAGTAGCCATGCCCGGCTAATTTTTTTTATATGTATGTATTTTTTAGTTGTACAGCTAATTTCTTTCTATTTTTTTAGTGGAGACGGGGTCTCGCTCTTGCTCGGGCTGGTCTTGAACTCCTGAGCTCGAAGGATCCTCCCGCCTCTGCCTCCCAGAACGATCCTCCCGCCTTGGCCTCCCAGAGTGCTGGGATTACAGGCGTGAGCCACCGCGCCCCGCCTTAGCTACTTATTTTGAAGCAAAAGTCCGAATTAAGTTTTGTGTAGGACTTTGCATTTAGAAAGTTTCTAACTCAATACAGGTTCTCTTCCCTGCTGAAAGAAGGCTGCTGGTTTGTCTGGCCCACGAAGGAAAGAACGCCCTAGTGGTTTTGATTTTTCGGGACATACACTTGCTCTGATTGCCCTGAAGGAAGGTCCCATGCGGGAGTGAACAGGGCGGAGCCTTTCATTCCACATCAGTGCGGGCGTGTCTGGCCTGCGACTGGGTGGGGGGAAGGGTGGGGAATGTTAAGACTGACAGGAGGTTTAGAGCCCATGGGGGGCCAGGGACCCTCTCACGGGTGTGCGTCGGTGGGTGGAGAAGACCTCTGAAACTGCAAGCAAAGCCGTGTCTGCCTGCATGCGTGTTTTCATCAGACTCCTAAAACGTCCTTGAGACAAAAAAAAACAAAACAAACTAAGTCCAGTGATCTAACCTGAGGAACTGAGGCAGCCCAAGACAGGAAGTCGTGTTTGTCTGCCTGGCTGGGACCACCCATGGCCTTTCCTCTGCGTGTGTGTGGAGAGAGAGTTCTCTGGTGTCTCTTTCTTTTCTTATAAGAACACCAGTTCTATTGGATCAGGGCCCCACCCACAGGACTTCACTGAACTTTAATCACCTCCTTAAAGATCCTGTCTCCAGGCAGGCCGGTAGCTCGCGCCTGTAATCCTAGCACTTTGGGAGGCTGAGGAGGGTGGATCACTCGAGGTCAGGAGTTCGAGACCAGCCAGAGCAAGAGCGAGACCCCGTCTCTACTAAAAAATAGAAAGAAATGATCTGAACAACTGAAAAAAAAAAATATATATATATATATAAAATTGGCCGGGCATGGTGGCGCATGCCTGTAGTCCCAGCTGCTTGGGAGACTGAGGCAGTAGGATTGCTTGAGCCCAGGAGTCTGAGGTTGCTGTGAGCTTGGCTGACGCCACGGCACTCACTCTAGCCTGGGCAACAAAGCGAGACTCTGTCTCAAAAAAAAAAAAAGAACCCTGTCTCCAAATCCAAACACAGTCCCATCATGAGGTACTGGGGGTCAGGGCTTCAACACATGGATTTTGGGAGGACACAATGCAGCCCAGAACACAAGGACCATCCAAGGACCATTAGTGTTGTGTTTTGGTTAGTGACCAGACTGAGGCTGAAGATGAGACACCCCCCTACTGCCTCCCTGACCCCCAGATGAGCTCCTCATTAAAAGGATGTGTTTTCTCACATCTGTGGCTTCTGTGCCTACGCAGTACGTGCTTAGTGAATAGCTCATGGAGTGCAGTGACCCAGGGCTTCTAACTGGGATCTCCTCTAAGTGCAATATATAACTTTTCTCTTTCTTAAATATAAAAAGTGAGCCCAGAGTGGGCGGATGGTTTGCCTGTGATCACGTGGTGAGCTGGGGGCAGAGGGAGGACAAGAACTCAGGTCTGCTGCCCCCAAAGCCAGTGTGCTCTTCCCCACCCTGGGGGACCTTCGCCACGCTCTGCTAAAATCAGAGAAAAGGGAGCAAATCTGTGATTCAGCACCAACTCATTTCCTCTTCCAGGATATTTGTGTTTAAATCTCTGTGCCAGGTGAGGAGGGGAAATCGAAGCCATGTGTGTGCGGTGGGTTCCCAGCGGCCTGAGGGGCCGGGCAGGTCATGGGCCTGAGGCCGTGAGCCAGGGACCTGACTGGCTTGGTCTCTTGACTTCCCTATCCCCGCACCCGACTTCAGTTTTTGAAGCTGAGGTGTGTGTGTGCGTGTGTGCAGAAAACTTGAAAGAATTGGACCAAGTCTCTGCAGCTAACACTACAGTTTTCCAGCCTCAAATCCCAAATGTAAGGAAGGCCAAAGTAGCTCATGTCTTCGTATCTGAGTCATAATTGAGAATAAAAATGAAAGTGAAATGTTCTTAAGATGTTAGGGAAAAAAGCATTTCTGTTTCTAGGATGGAGTTCAAAACAATAAGGCCACAAAGCTAACAGCTTTCATGGAAAGGAGCAGGTCTCTCGCCGCGGGTTGAAGTTGCCAGGAAAGCTTCCCGAGCCTTCTGGGGCTGGGGCCGCCAAGGGGCTGGCCGGGCTGTGGTTTGCTCATGTGGAGGGATTAACACGTTGGGAGACCCCTCTCTGCCGATCATTTCACACACACGATAGCATGTCATTTCATGCCTCCCTGTCGTGAGTATCATGGTCCCATCTTATAGGGAGGAAGGTGGTACGTGAAGGCCCCCAGCTTCCAACGACCAAGCCAGAAAACACCACCAACCGCTCAGACTGCAGGGTGGTCTTTGCACTCCTTTGAGCAGGGAGAGCTATGTGACCTTGAGTAAAGCCATTACATCTCTGTTTCCTTGTCTGTACAGGGGACCAGGATATGCCACCCCAACAGCTGAAGGCTTGCTGAGAGAAGGCAAGTGAGAAGCAGTGGATGTGGGAAAGCCCTCTGCCCTCCCTCTGCCTAAAAGCAGGACAGAGATTTACAAGGACAAAAGGTGTCCTGCTCCCGCCCCTCCAGGGTAACCACTGAAGACAACGTTAGACCCTCACGGCCTTGTAGGTGGCACCGGCTCTGGCTTTTGCCAACCAGCCTTTCTCTGCCAGTTAATTTGCCTTCCCGCCAGGCGCCGCCCCTAGAGACTCAAAGTCCTTTTCCTTTGTCTTGTCACTTCCTTAAACGTTTGCTGTTCTCTGTTGAAGGTGCTACGTGAGCTGGAATTCACGGCCTCCTCTCTAAGGTGGCTCTTTCCCTAGGTGCCTCCCACGCCTGGAATGCACATCCTACTAAACTTCTGTTGGTTTTTCTCTTGTTGGTCTGTCTTTTGTTACAAGAATCTGTTCCAACCAAGAACTTAGGAAGATTGAAGAAAAAATTATTTTTCTTCCCTTATAGAACCGTAGATTATCTACCTTAGTGGGTTGCTGTAGGGATTAAAGAAATAAAGCTCTGACATTTCATTAGATCGATAAAGGTGGTGCCTGGCACATGAGAAGCACTGAAGTCAGCATTAGCTACTGCCTATTCCCATGGTCTTTTAAATTTGCACTTTTAAAGGTAGGAGGTGAGCCCTTTCGTTATCAGCAACAAACGCCAACCCTGGCCAACGTGAGCCACGGAGCAAGCTCTAAGAAGACTGTCGCCGCTCCTGGTGCTGGTGGACAGGCTGAGGCGCCAGGCTCGAGGAAAAGGCCCGGGGCCTGCGGGATGTTGGCAAGAGAAGCAACCCAACGCTGATGCTGGTCACCGTTGGCTCCGGCTCCGTTTTCGCTGTGGCCTCCTTCCGCTCCAGACTGCAGATCAGGAGAGGAAGAAAATGTCTGTATGAGTTTCCTGTTGCTGATGTAACAAATTACCGCACACCGGTGACTTGAAACAACACAAATGCTTTCTCTTGCAGTTCTCGGGGTTGGAAGTCTGAAGTCTGTTTCCCTGAGCTAGGGAACCCTAACCCTAACCCTAACCCTAATCAAGGTGTCCACAGGGCTGTGTTCCTTCTGAAGGCTTCAGGGGAAAATCTGTTCCTTGCGTTTTCCTTCTAGAAGCTGCCCACACTCCTTGGCTCTTGGCTCCATCCTCCATCTCCAAAGCCAGCAATGTGGCAGCTTCTCTCCTCCCTGACCTCTGCTGCCACCCTCACACCTCTCTGACTCCAGTCCTCCTGCCTTCTTCTTATAAGTCTTGTGATTACCCTGAGCCTTGGTAGGTAAACCGGAATAATCTCCCCATCTCAAGACCCTTGATACAATCACATCTGCAAAGTCCCCTTTGCCATGTATTTTAATGTATTTGCAGGTTCCTGGGACTAGGACATGGACATCTTTGGGAGCCATTATTCTCCTGACTACTGTGGCCACCTAGTCACTTAGATCACTTACCTGTCACTGGCACTGGCCTACTCAGGACCAGTGGGATGGCTTATTGAAACACTGGTTGCTGGGCCCCACTCCCAGACTTTTCGATTCAGCAGGTTTGGGAAGGGGCCTGAGAATTTGCATTTCTTATGATTCCAAGGTGATGCTAATCCTGCTGGTCTTGGAATCACATTTTGAGATGCATGGGCTAAGAGATGGTAGAATTCCTTGACTGGCTGTCCCACATAGCCTAGATATTTATGGGAAGAGAAATTTCCTAAAAGATCCTTGGGATACAGAAGTGAGGAGAGAGGGAATGGTTGCAAAGTGGCAGGGACACCAGTGTCTGGGTGGTCAGGGGCTCCCGCTCTGGAGGAAGTTTGGGCAGCCCGGGGAAGGCCTGCGGGGGAGGTGCGCTCCACAGGCGGAGGAGGGCAGAGAGAGGCTGCGGAGACCTTGGTGGTCGCTGAGCCCCAGGGGGTGTTGGGTGCTAAGTCCCAGCGAGTGCTCAGGGGTCTGGCCACCAAGGCTACTGTGGGGATTGAGGCTCAGCGGGTACTGTGTGATCCTGGTGGTGCCATTTTGGGGACAATTGTACCTGGATCTTGGAGCCAGAGTACAAGCCAGAGGGAGAATCTGCTTTTAATTTCCAGAAACAAGGAGGCTGGATCAAATGACCTGTGGGGCCAGCTGACCAGCCCAGCCGCGATCCTGTGTGCTCAGTCCCAAAGCTAATGATGTCATAGCCCTGGGCTGCGTCCAATCTGTGTAGTTAGGTTGATGGGATTAATCAGCTCATGTTAACATGTTGATGATCATGAAATAAAGACGACCATTTCAATAGGATACTCGGGGCTGAAGGACCAAAGTGAAATCATTTGGACTTCTACAGAGGTCATGGTTGAATTATCACACAACTTCCTTTACTTGAAGCAGATGCTTATTAAGATTAATTTAGTGTGAAAAGTGAACCAGACTGAATATAAAGGACACTGTCTCCTCAATTATGTAATAAGACACCTCCTCATTGTGTTCTACTCACTGAAGATGATTGTACATTTCCTTGGGGACATTTCAACACAGTGAGCTGAGTCGCCGTGCAATCCTTCTTTTTTGGGTTGTTCAATGAAATCTCAGCGTTCACACAAAGACAAAGTGGGCAGAGACAAAAGGGAACATCAGCTGGGAAGGGGAAAATGGGGACTGAAGACAGCACCCATCTTTCTGCCGGAACCATGCATTCAGCAATTTCCAGAAATGTCTCTTGCCCACGGACGAGAGACAGAACTGGGGAGTGACTCTGCCTTCTCGTAAAGAAGGTACGTGCCTGTGTGGCGGGTTGTGGCGGGGTGCAGAGGGACTGAACATGACTGGCTGGGACATCTGTGGGACCCATGCAGGATTCAGTCTTCCTCTGGACCTCTGCAGCAGTGGTCTTCTCCACACTTTTCTTTTTTGAGTAAATAAATTCTATTCCTCTTATTTGTCTGTTATAAAATGCTCTGTTTTAAAACTATTTTCCCTTTGTTCCCTGCCCTGGTTATGTGGATTCCTTGATTTTCCTGTTCCCTGGGGCGCCAGCCTCAGCTCGAGCTTTCTGCTCTCTGGAAACACTGTCCTCCTGGAGTGAGTTCGTCGGCCCACCTGGTTTCTTCTGTCACTGTAAGGCTAGAGGTATCTGGGAGGCAGTGCCACGTCCCTTAATAAAATAAAACCAAGAATCTCCCAGGTTAGTTCTGAGAGGAGAATTTCCTGGTGGGAGGGGACAGCTGGCCTTGGGGTCCCTGTCTGAGCTTTATTTTCTCTGGAATTCTTGCTTTCTAACTTCTCCCGCACTGGGGCATGTCAGGAAGGGCCTGCTTTCTTGCAAATGTCTGACTTACTGGGGGGAACAAAATCCTTCCCTTTGGTTTTCCTACAGCACACTTGAGACAGGAAGAAGCTTTCTTCATATGTTGCTATGTACAAAGGGACAGGCAAAGAGGACAGCACAGTGAGACCCGGGAAGGTGAACAACTGGGCTTTGGTATGCACCGAGCGAGCCATATGGGTTATTCACTGCCGTGTGACAGACAGCATATAACATAATCCTTCATTGTGCTCACGGCTCCCGTGGGTCAGGAACTCAGCACGGCCTTGGACGGGAGCTTCGCACTGGAGAGCTTGCCTGTTGTTGCACTCATGTGTCGACTGGGGCTGCAGTCTCATCTGAAGGTGTGACCAAGGCTGCAGGATCCACTTCCACGGTGGCACACTCACACGGCTGAGCACTGGCTGTTGGTGGGAGGCCTCAGCTCCTATGCCTACAGGCCAGCCTCTCCACAGGATTGCTTGAGTCCTGGTGGCTTGGCAGCTGGCTTTTCTTGGAGTAAGCAATCATTGCAGAAGCTGCAATACCTTTAATCAAACTTCAGAAGTCACGCATTTCCATTTCCTTCATTTCCAATTGGCCACAGAGGGCAGCCCTGGTTCAGTATGGTGACGAGCGCACGCAGCATGAACGCTGGGAGGTGGGGATCACTGGGCACTGTCTCAGACATTGCTGCCACGTGAGCAAACTTATTCTCCAGGATTTGTAGGAGCCTCACTGCCTGAGGGTCCCTGGGACCTCAGGGACTTTTCATGGACCTTTCCTTTCTGATTTCCCCATAACCACAGTCAGGCACTAACTTGCCAAGAGCATGCAGGGCCTCCCCTTCTCTAGTTTTATCTTTGGACATCAGAAGTGGAGAATTAATTCATCCTACTCCTCAGCTCAAGGTATACTTCCATCCTTGGTCTGCGCGAGGCTTCTTTCTTGCTGTTACATTTATTCTCTTCTTACCTCCATTCTACACTCGAATTCTCTCCTACACCTTCTCCCTCAAGACTGCCATCGGAGATGGCTTTGAAATGTTTGACGGATATCCTAGCATTGTAACGCATATTTATAAAGTGCATAGTGTTGTTTGGTCTGCTCCTGGATTTTAAGTTTTCATAAATGTTATTGGACTAAAGAACGTATTCTCTGTCTTGTGTTGTTCATTCAGTACCTGTGCACTCCACGGTGGGCGTCTGCCGTGTTCTCTCATCTGTCTTCCCAGTGATGGTTGGTCACCCAGATTACCTCCAACCCCTCTGCCATAAATGACGCTTCAAAGAATGTCTCGTCCCTTTAGGTCCTGAGTGAGGATTTCTCTGGAATCTCCACCCAGGTGAGGGTCCCTGGGTAATGTGCACATGCATACTTCGTGTGACCGTGTAGCAGCAAGCCTCCGTCCAGGCACTTCTTGAAATTAGCTATGTGAATGAATCCCCTGGGGGTCTTGGCAAAATGCGGGTTCAGGAGGTCTGGGGCAGGGTTTCTGGGATTCTGCATTTCTTACAAGCACCCAGGTGATGCTGATGCCGCTGGTCCCCGGATCACTCTTTGAGGGATACAGTTCTAGATTATCACAGTGCCCAGCACCTGCCAGGTGCGTGGCAGATGCTCAGGAAACACCTGTGGACTGCGTGAATGAGCGAGTGCGGGAGTGACAGACACTCGCGCGCAGCA
Source organism: Avahi laniger (assembly GCA_963575035.1). Taxonomy (NCBI): domain Eukaryota; kingdom Metazoa; phylum Chordata; class Mammalia; order Primates; family Indriidae; genus Avahi; species Avahi laniger. The sequence goes on from CAUYSK010089129.1 coordinate 23,649, forward strand.
TTTGGTTTCATGTTCACGTCACACTGGAATGGCTACCGTTTTTCATTGCACCGTTTACAGCTGGTGTCTGGGAGGCAGCGGTAGCATGTGACCTGTGTGCTGGAGTTAGTGACGGGGGTGGGGGTTCACTCTCTGAGTCTCAATATTAACTATGGAAGAGAGACAATAACAGTCCTGGTACAATGGTTAATTTGTATGTGTCAACTGGCTGGCCCATGCGGGGCCCAGATGTTTGGTCAAATATTATTTCTAGGTAATGAGGCTGAGGGTGTTTTTGGAAGAGAGTGAGGAGTGGTAGAGGCCCAGGGCCCAGAGCGCAGGCTGTGCACAGATGGAGCTGCCCTGGTCTCTCCGATGGGCTGGTGGTGGGGCAGAACTGGGGAAGGCTGGCTCGCTAAAAGAAGGGCTGCCACAGCTTGCAGGGTACTTCTGCAAGAATTAGGAAAAGGAAACAGCTCTGGGCTGATGCACCCTTACCCAGGGCACATGGCTCGGGGACAGGGTATGAGCTGGATTTTAGTTCCCTGAGTGGTGCCTGTTGTGCAGTGCACAGCGTGTTCAACCACACTTGGGTGGCCTTGGCTAAGAGGCTTTGGTTCAGCCAGGTGCTTTTCTCAATGTTTAACTCCTGATTTCCCAACACTCCCCCATGCAAAACAGTCCCAATTTCCCTCTAACCCTAGGGGGCAGGGGACAAAATCAGAGCTGGCATTGCAAATGCTGCCTGACTTTTATATTTTAATTAAGATAAAATTCACTTAATGTACAACGAACTATTTTAAAGTATACGATTCAGTGGCATTCAATTCATTCGCAATGTTATACGACCTCCACCCCTATTTAGTTCCAACGCATTCTGTTATCTTCAAGGGAAACCCTGCACTCATTAGGCAGTGACTCCCATCCTCTCTCCTCCAGCACCTGGAAACCACTCATTTGTTGTCTTTGTCCATGGATTTGCTCATTCTGGACATTTTATGTAAATGGAATCCTGCCAGATGTTACCTTTCGCATCTTGCTTCTTTCTCTCAGCACAGCGTGTCCGAGGCTCGCCGCGGCGCAGTGCACAGCAGCGCTCTGTTCCTTTTCGTGGCTGAGAGATACCCCAGCGCCCTTGCCCGCCACGTTCTGCTTGCCCATGCGTCTGTTGATGGGCACGTGGGTGCTTCCATCTTTTGGCTATTGTGAATAGTGCTGCTGTAAATACACTTTTATGAATTTTTGTTTGAACACCTATTCTCAGTTCTTTTGGGTGTACAGCTAGAAGTGGAATTGCTGAGTCACAGAGTGATCCAGTGTGTTAGCTGGATCAAACTGTTTCCCACCGCAGCTGCACCGTTCTGCTCTCCTGTCAGCAACGTACAAGGGTTTCAGTTTCTCCACATCCCTGCCAACACTTGTTATTTTCCATGTTTTAGAAAGTCATGGCCGTCCTGGTTGGTGTGCAGTGGAACCTCACTGTGGTTTCATTTGCATTTCCCTGATGACTGGGGCATTGCACATACTTTCATGTGTGTTGGCCATTTGTGTATCTTCTTCAGAGAAACGTCTATTCACGTCCTTTGCTTAAATTGCGTTTTGTCTGTTTGTTGTTGAGTTGCAAGAGCTCTTGGTATATCCTGGATGCTGCCTGACTTTTATTCTTCTGAGTCAAAGTGCTTTAGCCTAAATCCTGGTGGAAGACAGAAATTGATAATAGGAGAATGTACTTTGTTTTGTGTGGAACAAATTGTTTGAGATTAGAAAAATGTGTTCTCTTTGATTGTAACTAATGCCATTTGCTTCTGTAACCGTGCTTGCTTTTAGTTGTTTGCTAAATATAGGAGTAAGAGCAGGAGTGACT
>CAUYSK010089132.1:0-14072 GCA_963575035.1 Avahi laniger
AAATATATAGAAAAAATTAGCCGGGCATGGTGGCGCATGCCTGTAGTCCCAGCTACTCGGGAGGCTGAGGCAGGAGGATCGCTTGAGCCCAGGAGTTTGAGGTTGCTGTGAGCTAGGCTGACGCCACGGCACTCTAGCCCAGGTAACAGAGTGAAACTCTGTCTCAAAAAAAAAAAAGAGAGAGATTCCTGGTTCATTTTTTGCACCAACTGTTTACTGGGTTTCCCCAAGGGCCCAGAATTGTGCTGAGTGCATATCAGGGTGAGTACAAACAGCTCATGCCCTCAGAGCCCAGAGTTCAGGGACAGAGCTGACGAGTAGACGGTGAGAGTCCAGGTGGTGAAGCACTGTGGTAGTGGCAGTCACCGAGAGGAGCTCTTAATCCCACAGGTTCAGGGAAGGCTTCCGGGAGGAGGTAACATCTGACTCCAGAGACTGAGAAGGAGAGAGGGGAAGGGCATTCTACACAGAGGGAACAGTATTCACGAAGGGCCTTGGATGTATGCAAAGACTCAATCCTGATGCTATTTAATACGGTACAGGGATCTACAGCCTGGAATTTTGAATTCACTGGGCCCTTTGCTCAGGAAAATGGAACTACATACCTGAGTTGGTCAAGCATCACACAGATGGCGCCCTCAAGAGTCACAGGCAGGGTGAAGGGAAACCAACAGGAATGGCGATTCCCCCTGGGGTCAGGGAGCTGTTGCCACCCCAGGCCTGACCTTAGTGGGTCAGGAAGCTCATTGAAGAGAGCTGTAGTTGCAGGCTTTGGCAGAGAGATACAGACCAACAGGGCAGAAGCCAGGCGATATATATCAACACCTCCACATCCTCCTCCTGCTCCAGCCCTCGGATCTCCTGCCAGGGCCAAATTCAACGGGGAGCAAGAGGGAAAGGCCAGGTGGACACGGTGGGAACAGACTGGCCTCTGGAGGTGCAGGGCAGGTGCAGGGTGGAAAGTAGGGCTGGCGGGGTGAACAGAGACTGCCCAGCACACACGGCCGGAATCTACTGTTAGAATTTCTGGGCATCTGTGAGCGCCTCATGGATGTAAGGACCCCAGGAGGCTAAGATTCCCCTCCTGGTGATGTGGCTTTTCTCTTATAGGGTCCTCTCCCTGCTACTTCAAGTGTCATCTCAAACGCCACTTCCTCAGGGAAGCCTTCCCTGACTCCACCTAGGCTAAATTAGCCACCCCATTACCATATACTGCCTAGCATTTACTACTTCTTCTTCTTTTTTCTTCCTTTTTTTTTTTTAGAGACAGGATCTTGCTCTGTCGCCCAGGCTGGAGTATACTGGCACAATCATAGCTCACTGTGACCTCAAACTCCTGGGCTTAAGCAATCTTCCTACCTAAGTTTCCCAAGTAGCTGGGACTACAGGTGTGCACCACCATGCCCAGTTAATTTTTAATTTTTTTTGTAGAGAAGGGGTCTTGCTATGTTGCTCAGGCTGGTCTCGAGCTTCTGGGCTCTAGCGGTCCTCCCATCTCAGCCTCCCAAAGTACTGGGATTCCAGGCATCAGCCAGCACGCCCAGCCTAGCATTGACTTCTTGGTGCCTATAAATAGCTGAAATCATCTTAGTGCTAAACTTGTGTATTGTCTTGCTCCTGTGCTAGGATATCAGCTCCATGAGAACATGGACGGTCAGTGTCTGTTGTATTCACACTATCAGATGCTCAGTAAATATTTGCTGAATAGTAATTGGGGAGGGGAGTTTTTGTTTTTGTTTGTTTAATCGAGGGACATGAATCACCCATTCATGAGTCACCAGAGGTCGGCAAGAATGGTGGAACAGGTAGCTCCGAGGGCCCGTTCCTTCGCAGAAACATCAAAAAACAAACAAACAAACAAACAAAAACAATCAGAATCAACTTTATCCAAACTCTGGTGGTGTTTAATAAAAATTAAAGGGGACCATTGTTTTAAATTTCTACATTAGGCTTCAACAGACCAGACTAAAAATCAAAATGGAGTCACTTATGCTAAAGTTCCACATCACCCAAACTGAAACTGAGCTATTTTCCTACCTTCCTGGTTAGCACTGCCGATTCTAGAATCGCAGATAAAGCCAACTGAGATCTCTAACTAAATCTGTTGTCATTTTGGCCTTTGATATTGGATCACAAAGGTTTATGCCAATCAAGCAAACACTGAATCAATAAAAAGGCACCTTCAACATGGCAGGAGAGCTTAGGGGTATTTTCACTTGTCCTTGCCCCCATGTCCTTCTGCACCGCAGAAGTCTTGAGGACAGCAGCCTGTGTTCTCAGGATGGAGTCCTGGTTCCTGAGGGAACAGAGCAGCCCCCATTCTCCCACCCATGTACTAACTGGGCCTGACCCCGTTTAGCTTCTAAGATCTGACGAGATCAAGAGCTTTCCGGGTGATATCGCCATTGAGGCAGTCTCCATTCTCAAAGTACAGTCATGTGCTACGTAATGACATTTCAGTTACATACGATGACATTGTTTCCATAAGATTATAACACCGTATTTTCACTGTACATTTCCTACGTTCAGATACATTTAGATACACAAATACTTACCACTGTGTCATAACTGCCTACAAAATTCAGAACAGTAACATGCTGTACAACTTTGTAGCTTAGAAGCAAAAGGTTAGCCCATAAAGCCTAGGTGTGTAGTAAGCTATGCCATTCAGGTTTGTGTAAATACAATTTATGATGTTTGCACCAGAAAATTGCCTGGGGATGCAATTCTCAGAAAGTATCCTCATTGTTAAGCTAAGTGCGACTGCCCTGTGTTTGTTCTAACATGTCTAGAGGGTACAGGAGGGTTGACTCAGATCTTTGTCTTTGCTTTACTCAGAATACATTCCTTGAAAACACTGTCAAGGCAAAGGAAGAACCCACACCCGCTTGGGGCAAAAGATTACAAGGGAGGAAGACAATAGATGTGCCAGAGCTTGAGTGGAAAAGTGGTGTTGAACGTTTCTTTGGGTAATAAAGGCATTCATATATACTGAAGAATTTAGAAAGCAATGTGCAATGCCCAGGGAAGGACGAATGCTCAGAAAAGACCTGACAAGACCCTAAGCTTTCACCTCTTGCCAATCATTAGGCTGAGCAAAGGCAGGAAGAGAAGGCTAAGGCAGGGCTGTAAACACTCTGGCTAAGCACTGGAGGACCCCAGCATAGATCTGCAAAGGCTGGGAGAGGTTTTTAGTTTCTTTTTTCTTTTTTTTACCCTTCTATAAGATATAAAGAATTCTTACAACCTAACAACAAAAAGATAAAGAAACCGTTTTTTTGGGAAAAAGGCTTGAATGGATATTTCTCCAAATATGATATACAAATGGCCAAGAAGCACACGGAGAGATGACCAATATCATTAGTAACCAGGGTAATGCAAATCAAAACCACAATGAGATGCCACTGCACACCCACTAGGATATCTATAATAAAAATAAAACAGAAAATAGTTGAGTGTTGCTATGTGAAAATATTGGAGTCCTTATATATGGCTGGTGGGAATGGAAAATAGTGTAGCCACCGGGGAAAATACGTTGGTAGTTCCTCAAAAAGTTAAACGTAGAATTATCATATGACCCAGCAATTCCACTCCTAGACAGATACCCAAAAGAACTGAAAGCAGATACTCAAACACACATACACACACGTTCACTGCAGCATTATTCACAACACTCAAAAGGTGTAAACAACCCAGATGACCATCAGCAATGAATGGAAAGGCCAGGCACGGTGGCTTCGATAATATTGTGGTTTTAAGGTATCGTGGGCCAGGTGTGGCTCACACCTATAATTCTAGCACTCTCAGAGGCCGAGGTGGGAGGATCATGTGAGGTCAGGAGTTCCAGGCCAGCCTGAGCAAGAGAGAGACCCAGTCTCTACTAAAAATAGAAAGAAAGTAGCCAGACAACTAAAAATATATAGAAAAAAATTATCTGGGCATGGTGGTGCATGCCTGTAGTCCCAGCTACTTGGGAGGCTGAGGCAGGAGGATTCCTTGAGCCCACGAGTAAGGTTGCTGTGAGCTAGGCTGATGCCAAAGCACTCTAGCCTGGGCAAGAGTGAGACTCTGTCTCAAAAATAAAAAAAAAAAAGGATAAAGAAACTGTGGTATATGTATACAATGGAATATATTCAGCCATAAAAAAAGGAATTAAATACTAAAATGTGATACATGGGCCAGGCGCGGTGGCTCACACCTGTAATCCTAGCACTCTGGGAGGCCAAGACGGGCAGATCGTTTGAGCTCAGGAGTTCGAGATCAGCCTGAGCAAGAGCAAGACTTTGTCTCTACTAAAAATAGAAAGAAATTGGCCAAACAACTAAAAATAGACAAAATTAGCCGGGCATGGTGGCGCGTGCCTGTAGTCCCAGCTACCTGGGAGGCTGAGGCAGGAGGATCGTTTGAGCCCAGGAGTTTGAGGTTGCTGTGAGCTAGGCTGATGCCATGGCACTCTAGCCCAGGCAAGAGAGTGAGACTCTGTCTCAAAAAAATAAAATAAAATGTGATACATGGAAGAACCTCAGAAACATGCTAAGCAAAAGAAGTTAGATGTGAATGGTCACACATCATATGATTCTACTCCTGTGAAATATCCATACTGGGAAATCCATAGAGGCAGAACGCAGATTGTTGGTTGCCAGAAGGTGGGGTGAGGGGGAATTGGGGAATAACTGCTTAATGGGTACAGGGATTCTTTTCGGGCTGATGAAGATGTTTTGGAACTAGATAGAAGCAGCAATTGTACAACATTGTGAACATACTGAATGTCACAGAATTTTAAAATGTCTAATTTTACGTGATGTGAAATTTAATCACATTTTTAAAAATCCATTTGAAAAAGGGAATTGCTCATTCTCCATCACTACTTCAAAATATCCAAGCAATGAGTCTCACGGTAGAAAGACTTGGAGTGAAGAATACCAAGCTGACATTACAAAAAGGGTGCTACTTCCCTAAGTTCTCCAAATGCAGAAAGGGCTGACAACCACCAGCTGTATGTGAAGAGTAATTATCACGACCTCCTAACCCATCCCGGGTCCATCTCTGAAGACTAAAGACATTTTTAAAAAACATTTGGATGGGATCACCAAGTAGAGTCCATTTGTCCAATGACTTTTGCTTATCTGTCCGCTTCCCAGAGGAAGGTGGCCGCCAGATCCTTTAAACCTGACTGAGGGAACAGGTTAAGTGACAGGCTGCCCAATGGTGGGCAATGAATCAGGATCCAAGTAACATTATTATTTACTGAGGGCTGCGATGTGCCAAGCCCTGCGGCGTGACGCAAGCATTATCTCAGTCCTCACAACAGTCCAACGGCGTAGGCGTATTATCGTCCCCATCTTGCGGATGAGGAAACAGGCTCAGCAGGGCGAAAGGGTGGGCTGTGGCTCCCAGGCCCGCACTGTAGTCACCTCTTCTCACCTGGGCTGCTGTTTTTCCTGACCCGAGGCCACTTTAGTGACGCTGTTTACCTGCAGGCCCTCGAGTTTGAGACCTTGGGGATGCAGGGTGGGACGAAGCCCTTCCACTGACTCTAAGCAAGGAAAGCCACGCGCTCAATGTGGCCCAGGCTTCGTCCCAGTTCTCACAGCCGCCCTGCAGGGTGGTCATTCCATCACCCTCAGCTTACACAGGAGGAAACTGATAAACCGACGGCTCTAAGGAGCAAAGGAAATGAGGGGGCCGAGCGTCGAATCCGGGGCCACCCTTGGAGGTCACGCACAGCACGCTCCCCATACTATGTCAGCCCGCCCCAGCCGAGGTGTTTTATAGACGAGCCCTACGGGTCGTGCTCAGGACCATGCCCAGCCGCTATTTCGGGCTCGCCCCACCCTGCCTGGACTGTCCATCGGGCGTCGCGCGCGGAGTACTCTGGGAAAACCACAGGGAGGTGCCCTGGAAGGACCCGGACGCCTCCACCGTAGTTGTCTTAGTTTTTGCCTGCGAAAGATGCGCCATCAAGGCACCTATTTTTGTCACCTTTCCCCACAAGTGGTTAAGACTAGAGCTGCAGGTCTTTCAAAAAAAGTCTCTATGCGGTTGGGTGTTTTTAGGCGCATTACGCATTCATTAGGGCAGCTTGTCTCTCAGGGGGTCCTTCACTCCTGGCTCCGCTATGGACAGAAGAGGCTGCCAATGAGTTCCGCCGAGTAGCAGAGGGGGCAGGGCCAGCTCTTAAAGGAGCCGCGACCCGTGAGCAGACCAGAGGGTGACCCGGATGATGGCGGCCGGCGCGGCCCTAGCCCTGGCCCTGTGGCTATTACTGCCTCCAGCGGAGGTGGCAGGGGCTGGACCCCCGCCGATCCAGGACGGCGAGTTCACATTCCTGTTGCCTGCAGGGAGGAAGCAGTGTTTCTACCAGTCCGCGCCGGCCAACGCAAGCCTTGAGACCGAGTACCAGGTAGACGGTCCCGGGCTGCAGAGCTAGCGGAGTCAGGGAGGGGGCGTGGCCAAACAGCCGAGGCGAGGCGTGTCTCAGAGGGAAGGGGAGGAGCCTATGCGTGGGAGCTCAGGGGGCGGGGCCAGGAAGAGCTAGAGGGAAGGGGCGGGGACGGCGCGCGGGAGATGAATGGGTGGGCGTAATGAAGGAGGTGGGGCTAGAATGAGACAGCCGGAGCGGGCAGGGCCAATGGAAAGTAGAGGGAGCCTCTCAGATGACTGAACTCTCGCTGGTGGGCGTGGCTAGAGTGCTGATAGGGAGGCTACGAGGGCGTGGCCAACAAGGACAGGGCCCTATCGTCTTTCGGAGGCGGGGCTAAGAGAGGAGGGCGGTTAACAAAACGTCCATCAAGGACTTTTATGAGGGCGTGGCCAGTTGAAAGTACTAACCCCGAATCTGCTGTATTAATGAAGGCGGAGGCAAGGAAAGAGTTGTGGCCAGAGGGACTGGTGGGGTTGCGACCAGGTTGTAGGTGTGTTTGTGCTCAAGTCCGCCCTTGGTTGTCGGCATGGGTGTGTGTGGTTGGTCTAGCCCTGGTTCTCTTGGGCAGGCGCCCTTGGCCTACGGCTAACAGTCCACCCGCTCTTACCTGCTCCCCAGGTGATTGGAGGTGCTGGGCTGGACGTGGATTTCACGCTGGAGAGCCCTCAGGGTGTGCTGTTGGTCAGCGATTCCCGCAAGGCTGATGGGGTGCACACGTGAGTTATGTCCTGCTGCCTGCCTGGGTTCGATTACAGCCCTGGCCCTCCCCTGCAGCCTCAGGTTACCGCCCTGCCTGCCCTGCAGAGTCCGGCTGGCTGGCCACTCAGGGTCATGACTGTGTGTCTGTCTGCCCAGGGTGGAGCCCACAGAGGCTGGAGACTACAAGCTGTGTTTTGACAACTCCTTCAGCACAATCTCTGAGAAGCTGGTGTTCTTCGAACTCATCTTTGACAGTTTGCAAGATGACGAGGAGGTCGAGGGCTGGGCAGAGGCTGTGGAGCCGGAGGAAATGCTGGATGTCAAAATGGAGGACATTAAGGTGAGCCCAGGCTGAGATGGGGCCACTCCTCCTAGATCTCTGGCATTGGGCAGCAGAGTGCCCCTGCCCTCTCTTCAGTTGGAGTCCCCCCTTCGGCCTGACCCAGCCTCCCCTACATCATGGTGCCCCCAACTTAATTATAACAGTAGCAACTCCATTAAGTAGCTCATTTCTAAGTGTAAACCCTATTTTAAGGGCTGAAATAACCCATATCTCATGCTGTAAAACTCCATAGCTCCCCCAATAGCTAGCTCCCTCTAATTATCCCCATTTTACAGTTGGGGAAACTGAGGCACAGGGTAGCTAAGCAACCCAAGGCTACACAGCTAGCAACTAGTGGAGCAGCATCTAAATCCAGGCAGTCTGGCTTCAGCAACTATGCTCTTAATCACAAGTAAACATGTTCAGTACATTTATTTAGGCATTCAATTTTCACATCGATTTTGAGGTTTATAGAAAACGAAGCTGAGGACCAAAGAGGTTAATTAACTTGTTCACGGTCACACAGCCAGAGAGTGGAAAAGCAAGGATTCAGACTCAGGCAGCTGTGTTCTCAGCTGTCCCCCTCAACCCAACATGGTCTCACCCCTTTCTCCAACTATTACTGGTCTCCTCTTTGCAAAGGGCAGAAGCCTAACCCTGCTCCTTCCTCTGCCCCGCAGGAATCCATCGAGACCATGAGGACCCGGCTGGAGCGCAGCATCCAGATGTTGACACTGCTGCGGGCCTTTGAGGCGCGTGACCGCAACCTGCAGGAGGGCAACCTGGAACGGGTCAACTTCTGGTCGGCCGTGAACGTGGCCGTCCTGCTGCTGGTGGCCGTGCTGCAGGTCTGCACGGTGAAGCGCTTCTTCCAGGACAAGCGCCCTGTGCCCACGTAGCCCCTGCCCGGGAAGGAAGAAAGGGAAAAAGGCGGGACAGTGGGGCATGTGCGTGTGGACTTGGGGGTCCCTCCCCAAGTTTCCTGCGAAGGGAGGCCTGAGATGAAGCCTGGTGCATCTGGGCAGGCAGGGGACGCCGCTGGCTTGCAGGCCGTGGTCCTCTGGGAGGGGCGGCTCAGCAGCTGCATCTACCTTCCTGGAAGTCGTGCTGGGGGGCACTGCAGTGTTGCAATGCGACCACTGGATTTTCTGGTCCCTCCCACCCCACTGTAAATGTGCCTTAGCCCTAGTCTTCCAGCCTGCGTCAGTGCTGCCCCGTGTGGGACGGGGCCCGGGAAGCAAACCCTGCTCTTCCCTGCCTGGGCCCCCCGAGCCAGGTTGTGCCGGGAGGGGGCCTGCTGCTTCTTCCAGGGGCCGGGAAGGAAACATGGCTGCGGAGCTGTTGCCAGGATAGTCGCTTTATTCGACAGGAAGGGGCCCTGGCCCCTTGGCCCAGCGGGGGCCAGCTGGCTGTGAGGTCTGGTAACAGAACTCCAGGAGGGGGGGGCCTGCAAGACCCTCTGCCCCTCCCCTTTTCCCTGCAAGGGCCCCAGACAGGGCTGAGGGGTGGCCTGGCCAAAGCCTGAGCTGGAGCCTCAGAGAACAAAGGGCTGTCTGGCCTGGGCACCGGAGTCAATAAATTATGGACAGAAAATCACAGAGCCTGGTGATTGGGAGCTTGGAGACACCAGCTGGGACAGACCTGCCCCCACCATAGGGGCAGCCAGGCGGGCGGGGGTGGGGGTGGTGTCTCCCACGAAGCTCAGAAGAAAGGTCGTGCGGGAGCCGATGGAGGTGGTCGCCTGGGCACAAGAGAAAAATCAGAGAGCAAAGTTTAACTGTGTCCCCAGCTGGGCCACAAGGCATGGGCCCCCCAAAGAGGGCAAGAGAAGGGGGGACCCCTGCGTGTCAGGCAGCAGCCAGGTCTGTGAGTGTGGTGGGGGAGGAGGGAATGTCTACTGCACGGTATCCTGCAGCAGAAGTGACACCCGCCCCTGTCGCCAGAGCAGAGCCCCCACTAAGGAGCGGGAGGCCGGCCAGGGCAGGCGGGCGCCCGTGTGCTCAGCCTCGACACCAACACGAAAGGCCCACACAGCAGCCACCAGAAGCGTCTTCCCTTTATTTTAGTTTATTAATAGGATACAGAGTGCAGGCACTTACAGTGGTCAAACCGAGCGAGGGGGGCGCGAGTTCTGCTCAGAGAGAGGCCGCCCGGGGCCCACCCCGTGGGGGAGGCCTGGGTGGGGCTGAGAGGCCCCCAAAGCCCCCTCAACCCACACAGCCCCGAGCCCAAGCCACCCTGGGGGCCCCAGGAGGAGGAGAGGGCTGAGAGCAGAGACAGCGAGGCTGGCCCGGGCTGGGAGCTCCGGGCGTGGCGAAGGCACCTCCGGCGGCCGAGGCCGGCCGGGCTCAGGCTGTGTGGTTACTGTGGCCGACAGAGGACTATGTACAACTCGGGCCTGGTGGGCGGGCCGCGCTGCACCCACCGGGCCTGGCTCGCCGCTGGGGAGCACCCACGGGTGCGAGGTGGACGTAGCCCTGCACCCCGCCAAGGCCTGGAGAATACAGGCAGCTGTGGCACCCCGGCTTCCGGAAGGCCTGCTCCACGTAGGCTTTCCCGGCCAGAGAAGGCCCTGGCAGAGTCTCCCCCACTAGCCCAGACCCCTCAAGTCAAGGAGGTGCCCAGGCTGCAGGTGCCCCCTCCGTGACCCTGAGACCCCATCCCCCAAAGTGCAACACCCCCGTGCCCCCCACCAGGGGCTCCAGGGCCCCTTGTCTCATGTGGCGTCCAGCTGGGGCCGGGCCGGGGTGAGGGGAGAGGCAGGGGCTGCCCACAGGGAGCCTGGTCCCGGCCTAGGGGTGGCGGAAGGGCCCAGACCACCGAAGCTCCCGCACCGAGGGTGCGCAAAGCCCCCAGAACGCGCCCCCCGCGCGGCCTAGTCGAGCAGGGACGGCTCGGCCGGGCGGATAATGGTGGGCCGGCTGGGCGCAGCGGGGGGTCTTCTGCTGCAAAGAGAATAGAGACAGACGGGAGGGGAGACGGCAGTGAGGCCACAGCAGGACGGGACGCAGGGGCAGGACAAGGACCCGGCCCCCCGCCCCCGCCCTCACCCCAGGGTGCTCCCAGGGCTGGATGCTTCACAGGTGGCCAGGGTGCTGCGAACCTGCCGTGTCACCCTGGGCCAGCCCCCTGCCCTCCCTGGACCTCAGCTTCCCCACAGAGCTGAGAGTAGAGCCTGCCTGCAGGGTAGGCTGAGGCAGGCAGGGGCAGGAAGCAGAAAAGGGGAGATGGTGGGGGAGGCGCTCAGCGTGAGGGGTCCCCAGTTGTGTGGTGATCCACCCACGTAGGCAGGGGACGAGCCCTGGAGTCACCCAGACCCCACCACTCTGTGGCTTTGGGCAAGCAACTTGGCCTCTCTGGGCCTCAGTTTCCCCACTAGCAAACTGGGGATGAGGATGGTGCCCACACCCCCATATTGAGCACAAGAGAGCCTATTAGGAGGGCGTCCAGTTGGAGAAGAGACCCCAGGCGCAGGCAGTGAGGGGTCGGCCTTACCTGGGCACTCCGGGGGGGATCCCGGGTGGGATCCGAGCTGGCCGAGATGGGATCTGAGGTGGGGCCGAGAAGGGGTCGTTGTTGGCAAACACGCTCTGGGGTCCAGGCCGGGATGGGATGGGGGGTGCTGAGAAGGAGGCTGCCGCCCCCACCGGCACGGGAATCAGAGGGGGCCCTGGTGTGGGGCCCCGAACTGCTGGGGGCCGGCCCGGGGGGTGCACGCTGGACACGGGTCGGCGCTGTGGAGTGGGGCTGTGGGGGAAGAGAGGGCGTGAGCCGGGAGGGACGGGGTGCCCCGGGTGCAGTGAGATCCTCGCACCCCCGACCTCGGCCCTGGCCCCAGCCTGCCTTCCCCCGCCATCAGCCCCCAGGGGCTCCTGCTGCCCTGTGCCCACACCCCCACAAGCCCCACAGGGCCAGGCACTTCCCACGTACAAGGCCGCCTCTGATCTACTGTCACAGCTGAAGACCCTTCTAGAGCCCAGCCCTGTCCTCCAAGTCAAGCCCCAATGCCTTCCGGGGGCTGCGGGGCCCACGTGCCTCCTGGCCCAGCACCTGCTGCTTCCTAGGCCCGGATGCTATGCCATCTCCCTAGGGAACTCCATGGCTCCCTGAGGTCTCGTGGTTAGCACCCTGTGAGCAGGGAGTTAGGGGCATTGTGTGTGGCTTCCTCCCCTAGAGCTACGATTGGTGCCTGCCCCCGTCTCTGGCCTTGTCAGACCTCAGCAGCTCCCGCTGGGGCCAGGCCTGGGTGCTGTGCCATTGCGACTTAGTCCCCTTCACCCTGCCCACTCTTGGGTTGTGCCCTGTTTCCTGCCAGGACCCTGACCGACAGGCGGAGGGAGGTGGGAGCCTGCAGGCAGCAGCTTCCGCGGCATGCGGGTGACCGACTGTCCCAGACCTGTGGCTGCTGGCACTCTGCAGCCAGGTGTCATCGACGGGCGGGGGCACAGGTGTGGACACGGTGCTGGTGCTGATGTCTCCAATGATGTTAAGCGCCTCCTTGAGGGCGTGGTACATGCGCAGCATGTCGTCCCGCCGCTGGGCCTGGTCAGCCGACTCCTCCATGAGGCTGCTCTGGTCCGCCGAGGAGTACAGGTAGGCCAGCAGCTCGTGGTGAATGAAGGCCTTCGTCTGGGGGAAGGATCAGAGAGGTCAGGCCTTCCTCCCACCACAGCAACCAAGAACTCAGCAGGCCATTGCAACTGGATGGAAAAGCATCCACCACACACATCGGGGCCTCCTTTGTACTTTACTATACCCTAGAGCGCGTAATACGCACATCGCGCAGGTGACCCGTCCACCCAGTGGTCTTCTGAGGCCTTTGGGGGTGCTTTCAAATGTTCTTCCCACCCATCTTATCCCATCTCATCAGATTCTTATTAAACTTATTCTTAGTATCTTATCTCTTTCATTGCTATCTTTTCTCCCTTGTATTTTCTATCCAGCTTTTGTTCACACACTACTAGTTTCTGCTCATTAATTTGATACTTTGTCCCTTTTTGGATCCTCCTATGGGACAGAGAAGTGTTTCAGTTACATTTCTTGGGGTTTCCAGGTACACAAGTTCAGGTGTACATGAGCTTCTACAAATAGGAATCATCTTTCTTGTTCTTTTTCAATGTTCACACTTCCATAATTATTTTTCTTATCTAATTGCATTGGCTAGTAACATTAAAGGGAGTTTAATAAAAGTAGAAATGACTGACTTATTGATTTTAAAGAGGATTCTTTCACTGCTTCCTCATTAAGGTGGATGGGCTTTGAGACTAGAATACATAGATAAATAGATTTATAATATCTCATATTGGAAGACTTCTTCTACAATTGTCTTATTAAGATTGGACGTCAAAGCTGGGCATGGTGGAGCATACCTGTAGTCCCAGCTACTGGGGAGGCTGAGCCTAGAGGGTAATCGAGCCCAGGAGTTTGAGACTGCAGTAAGCTATTATTGTGCCACCGCACTCCACCCTGGGTGACAGAGTGAGATCCGGTCTCAATAAAAAGAAAAGGATGTTGAATTTTCTCGAATCCACTTTCAATAGCTGCAAAGATGACTACATTTCATGGATTTTGAATTGTGAGCTATGTGAATGCATTTGCTGTTCAAAAACTTAACTTTTAAAAAACCAGTAAACGGTAAAATTAAATATAATCTATAGGTATAAAAGGGTACAGTGAAAACGCCTTCTTCCACTTTGGCCTCCTAAGCCCCCACGTTCCCATCCTGGGAAGCAACTGCTCTGACCAGGTTCTTGTACAAACTTCCAGAGATTTCTGTGTATATATATTGCCCCTCCCTTTTTCACACAGATGGAGGCTTCCTATATATTCCGTGATGTTCTACATCTTTTCTCTTTAATGACAGAAGTTACAGATCTGGAAAGTGTCCTCATTTCTTTTTTAAAGTATTGGACTATTAAATGGATACTCATCATTAATAAATGGATAGTTATTTCCAATCTTTGGTCATCATAGAACACTGTTGAGAAGAATAACCATGTACAAGTTCATTTTGCATGTGGGCAAGTGTATCTGTGGGAGGAATTCCTCAAAGTCAAGTTGCTGGGTCAAAGCATATATACACATTTTAAATTTCATAGCCACAGAGCCACATATATCACCAATCCCATTTGTAGGTGAGGAAATGTACCAGGACACCCACAAAACTGTTAACACTGATCGCCACTGAGAACACGGTGACAGGGTACGGCATGTGGGAATTCTATGCACATTTCCAGGTTTCTGTCTTTGACAGTCTCAACACAAACCAAGACTGGTTTCTTTTTTTTTTTTTTTTTTTGAGATAGAGTCTCGCTTTGTTGCCCGGGCTAGAGTGTCGTGGCGTCAGCCTAGCTCACAGCGACCTCAAACTCCTGGGCTCAAGCAATCCTGCCTCAGCCTCCCAAGTAGCTGGGACTACAGGCATGCGCCACCATGCCCGGCTAATTTTTTCTATATATTTTTAGTTGTCCAATTAATTTCTTTCTAATTTTTTTTTTTTTTTTTTGAGACAGAGTCTCACTCTCTTGCCTGGAGCGAGTGCCGTGGCGTCAGCCTCGCTCACAGCAACCTCAAACTCCTGGACTCAAGCAATCCTACTGTCTCAGCCTCCCAAGTAGCTGGGACTAC
>CAUYSK010089135.1:0-53319 GCA_963575035.1 Avahi laniger
CTTAAGCCCAGGAGTCAGATACCAGGCTGGGCAACATAGTAAAACTCTGTCTCTATGAAAGAAAGAAAGGAAGAAAGGAAGAGAAAGGAAAGAAGGAAGGGAGGGAGTGAGGGAGGAAGGAAGGAAGGAAGGAAGGAAGGACGGAAGGAAGGAAGGAAGGACGGAAGGAAGGAAGGAAGGAAAGTAGCCCAGCATGGTGGTGCATACCTGTAGTCCAGTTACATGGGAAGCTGAAGCAGGAAGATCGCTTGAGCCCAGGTGTTGGAGGCTGCAGTGAGCTATGATCATGCCACTGTGCTCCAGCCTGGGTGACAGAGCAAGACCCTGTCTCCAGAAAGAAAACGAAACTGCTATATAACCTGATAAATGAAAAGTTAAATTAAAGAGACCTCATTTTTTGAAGTTTATCAATGTAATTTTATGAAGTCCATCTTTTTTTACACGATGTAATTTTAATATTCTATACATAAGAATAAATGGCATGTTTACTTGGCCCAAATGTAAAATAATTACACCTTGGCCCACATGTTGGACACAACTTTATAGCACTATCATTTAAAAAAAAAACTAAACATTCAAGATGATTTAATCTTTAGAGAAACACGAGCAAATATTGACTTGTAAAAATAAGTAGCTGCAAAGAAAAGGTGTTCAACTTAGCCTGCAGTTGAAGTTCCCATTCAAGATTCTATACTTATTGATGTTTGTCTAAATGATAAATACTTGTATAACACTATATATAGACCCTGTTCCACAAATGTTAATATTTTATTAATATTAATTATTAATTCATTAATCACCATTAGACTCCTATGATATATTATCAAAGATGAGAACATTAGGCTGAGGTTAAATCATTTGTCCAAGGCTACACAGCTATTAAAAGGCAGAGCCAGGATGAGAACCCAGGAAATCTGGCTCCAGAGTCCTAGTTCTTAAACTACACTCTACAATACCTGAACTGTACATGGATCCACTCGAAAGAAGACTGGGTGGGATTGTAAGCTGAGCAAAGAGAAAATGCCATCAAATTTGGATCTCTGACAATATCTAATTAACATTCTTTAGTTTGTTAGGCATGGAGAAAATCATTGAACATGTTTGTCTTCCAGTTTTGATTTTCATTTCTGATGGAATTTTCACTGATGATCAGAAATACCATTTACAACCATCTCACTTGTTTTTTAGGGAAGAGGGGGATCTTTGTTAAATATTCAAAATTTTAATACAGTTTTTCAATTTCATTGCAGATGCTTATTTGCTCTTATGATATAGTAACATTTTTACAGACCCTGGAGAGGCAAATTGAAGTTGTTTAGTTATTTATAAATTAGGGAATAAAACCCTCAAACTGCTTCTAAACTGTTATATTTGACAGGTAGTTAGCAAATGGAATCTATTTCTCAAAATCTGCATAGTCATTAGTTGCCTCAGTCACAATATCTATACCAAGATTTCACTTTGGAAAAGCATTATCACATTTGCATTTTACTTTTCATTGCCCTCCTGGTCATTGCCATATTAAGAATCTGCTCAGAGCAGATACATCTAAGCCCTGCCTGGCATTTCACTAAAAGAGGTGTACATGTACTACAGTAATGTACAGGCTCACAAATATAGGTAGGCCTGAGTATAAAAATAAAACAAAAGACGAAGATTAATGTATTGCTACACAATTTTAAATTGATGCTAGTTTTCTTAAAAGTATATTTTAGAAAAAAGAAAAAAATTATTTTAAGGATTGGATAAAAGTGAGTTAACATGCTTGTTCAAGTGAATACTTTCCTGATATCAATGTCTTTTGATATTTTATGAAATATAATTTAGTATGTGCATTTTACTATAGGTTTTCTTTACCAATTTAAAGTATTTGGAAAGGTATAAAACAACACAACACAATTTGATCCCTTCATTTATAGGAAGCCCTGAAATACCTTCTTAGAAATGGACCTGGGAAAACATTGTCTAAAGAAATCACTACATATGCCTATAATTTTTCCAGGGAAGACTCAATGGACATACTAAATGCAGATTATATTATAAGGCAAGTATTTGGACATGAACTTTATAAATCATTATGACTACTCAAACATGTCTAACCTTTTCCTTGAAATAAAAAGTTCTTGTTTTGGAGCTCATCTAGGAGGAATATTGAGTCACAGAAACATTTTTATGGTCTCATAGTAGAAATTTTGGGAATAAGTAAAGATTTCCAGCATCTGCTTCTAGGGGCGGACTCAAGCTGCTTCCACTTATGGTAGAAGGTGAAGGGGAGTTGGCGTGTGCAGATCACATGGCAAGAGAGGAAGCAAGAGCGGGGAGAGGTGCCAGGCTCTATTTAACAACCAGCTTTCTGGGGAACTCTTGTGGAAACTAAGGAGTGAGAACTCACTCAGTAACTTCCCTCCCAGGGAGGGGCATTAATCTATTCATGAGGAATCTGCCCCCATGACCCAGATGCTTCCCACTAGGCTCTACCTCCAATCTTGGGGATCAAATTTCAACATGGGGTTTGAAAGGTCAAATATCCAAACTACAGTAGTAGGCAACAGCAGGATCTTTCAGCAGAGCAATGCAAATTCTCTGCTTTTGTTGTCCTGATATTTGGATATCAGATTTATTAAATTTATGCTGTCTTTTTTCTTTCCTTGTTTATACTTCCTAATAATCTCCCTGAGTGAACATAATTTGCTTCCCTCCACCTCATTACAATTGCTATGTATGGAATCAAAAATCTTGTTAAAATCAGACAAATCTTTCTAAATTCAAGGTCTATTTTTTGAGACCCTGGAATAAATACAATATAGACAATTTTGCTTTTACTATGTAATATTAACTCTACTAAAGCATTTATATTACATTAAAGCTATCAAAAAAATTAAATGGAAATTTAAAGAAAGCAAATAAGCAAGACAAATAACTTGATAAGCCTTTCGAGAGTCCACTAATTAATTTCATTGTTCCTTCCCATATTCACATTTTACTTCACACTTGAATAATGCTATTTTTTCTCACTTCTACAAAATTTTTATAAACACTTTTTCACATTTAGAACAGTCTGGAAAGTTGGTTATATTAGTTACCAAATACTTTCAATCAATGACATTTCATATTTTAACTAATGCAATCAGGTGTTGGCTATGTGCTCCAAGACACGTAAGAAAATTCTCTTGGACTATTCTTTAAGTGATACAGGGAAAACTGTAACTACAAAACAGAATAGAATAAGCTTTCTTAGTTTTCAGCACCACATATTTCCTTATTAGAAAGAATTTTGCATATGTTTGAAGAATAATGTCACCTGTTATAATAACTTTCCTCCAATAACTTTTGATGCATCTGTGAGAAAACCACCCGAGTTTTGTTTAGATGTGTTTAAAGTTTTCAGAAGGCAAGCAAACAAACAAACAAAAAATAGACAACATAATTAATGAGTGACCATAAGCATTCATGGGCAAAAGTGAAAGGACTTTGAGAGAGGAGATGTTTTACAGTACCGTCACCTAAAGAATAACATTTAGTATTTTAGGATACATTTCAATGAAAATATTCTGTATTTAGGGACAGGTCCCCCCATTTGGGTCACAGATAAGAACTGAAGAGTTTTGAGGCCTATCTCTAGAAGAAAGTATAAATTCCTCCTTGGAAAAGTAACACACCATGCTAAAAACTACTCTTACATGATCAAAATATTATATTTTTTAATACGGCTATTTTATTTAATTCTTATTTCCATTTTAATAACTAGTTTTGGGAGGAAAAAGTCTTCTGGAGGAACTCTATTCATTCTGCTAAGTAATGCTTTCTCTTGTTCATAAAAACTGACCCAATAATGCTTTTGTAATTTATTACTAGAGAAATAAATACTGCTTATAATTAGTAGAAGCTCTCATGTTTAATGTCTCCAGGAAGCCTGAGACACTTATGTATTGTGACTGGAGTGAGATCTTGTTAATTAATTTTATTCTGTTTGGACACACAGAAAAGGATTTCAAAATGAGAAAAAAATCACCTGAATTTGTTTCTTGTCTTGTCAAATTTTTCTTCTGAAATAGAAGAGAATCTCTACCGTTTAACTTGAAAGTATACTCAAGAATATAAAAATGGATTTTTCTGAAACAGAATCACATATCCAAGGAAAGCAGTAGGTTCTACTTGTTCTCTTTTTAGAGTCAACTTAAAAAATTCCATGAACTAACTCATTTCTCCCATGATGCTTTTAAAATTAATCATAGTTTACAAAATATAAAATCCAAGTTTTCCTTTTAGTCTCTAGGAGTATTAGTCAGTATTTATGGCAGCATATATGTGTATACATCATTTATATTCTATTTCATATATTCCAATTTATATATCCATTTATATTTCAATTTGTATATCCATTTATTCATTTAACACACATATGCCTGAAACCACACAGGACATCAGTGAGCATGAATTAGAGTAATAGATTTCATGACTTTCTTAAGGACAGACTACTCAAAGTAAACTTTTTAAAAAGTAGAAATGTCAGTCATTTTGACACATAAAAGATTCACTATTGAGTGTCTTATTTTCCCCATATAACCATATTATCCATAGGTATCTCATCTTCTTCCATTCTCTTAACTTAGGATGCCCATATTATAATTTTCTTTAAATTCATCCACCTGATAATGCATTACTATAACATGTTTTGGAGTTATTTTTATACAGATTTTGCTTGGGTCAGTCATCAATAGCTTAGGAAATAATTGTCTTTCTTTACCATACACAAAATCACCAGACCTATGCCATGAATAAAATCATGGTGAAATAAACATATAATGCTACATTTTCCATACTTCTTTTTTGTCCATTCGGCCCTGCTGCGAGACTGATACTTTCATGGCATCTCTGCTTACTGTTACACTCAGTTGTCTTCTCTCCACGGATCACCTGATCGACTTCTTTCTTCTTTATACCCTCGCGTTCTCATCAAAATTGACCTGTTCTGAAAAAAAAAAAAAAAGAAATTCTTAAAATCATTGTTCCTCAAAACACAGGAACCCATTAGTTGTATATTTCATATTCTAATATGGCATATGAAATATAATTTGAGACAAATTAGCTAAGAATAGTTTTATTTTTATAAATCATGTTTTTACTACACATAGATGGT
Source organism: Avahi laniger (assembly GCA_963575035.1). Lineage (NCBI taxonomy): Eukaryota > Metazoa > Chordata > Mammalia > Primates > Indriidae > Avahi > Avahi laniger. Next base: position 5,141 of record CAUYSK010089135.1, read on the forward strand.
GATGAGGTGTGATGAAAACTTGCATGTATGAAAAATTTCAAAAAATTTACTTTTTTCAATAAAATGGAAGAACATCTGCATATGATACCTAAAAAAAAAAAATTGACCTGTTCTGGAGTGATTTACTTCTAATTCCTAAGGTAACTTTTTAATCTAACAAACCCATTGTAACATTTCTATGGGATGAATTCATGGTAGAAAGTCTAGCTCTGTGCCACAAACTTTTTGGAGTTGGCATATCCATATTTTAATGGTACTTTTTTGAGACGATTTTGCATCTTGAACTGATAAATATTTCCTTTTAAACTTTCATTATGAGCTTTTCAAACATATACCAAATTTGAAAGATAACACAATGAACCCTCATGTTGCCATTATATAACATGCACAATTTTCAGTATTTTGCTAATGTTATTTCATCTATCACCATATCTCATTTTCTGGAGAATTTTTAAGTATGTCCTAGACAACTTATAATGTCACATATTATAAATACTTCATAATGCAGCTCTAAATAATTAACATATTTTAACACAACCACAATGCCAATAGCACCTCTAAAAATGAACAATAATGCCTTAATATCATATCTAGTTATCTCAAAAATGCCACTTTACAGTTGGCATGATCATAGCAGTATTCAGACGAGCTCTGTGTGTACCAAAGTCAGTATTTTAATGGTAGGTATTTCTGACTAGATAGAAAAGTTGTGCCATAGTATCTAGCATAGTACAAGATAAAAAAACAATGGAATACTGCTTATTGCTTACCAGCAAGTGTCCCACACTGTCTGGGCTCAAATCAGGGGCTGTGCTACTTAAAAGCTGTGTGATATTAAACAAATTCCTTAGCCTCTCTGAGCCTGTTTCTTCATATGTAAAATGAGAGTAGTGAGTATTAATGAGCATATATAGTTCAAAATAGTTTGCATAGCTTTTTAGAAATAGTAATAAATGAATTTATATTATTACTTAATGTAGGTGTTCTTTTCTTTGTGTGTTATGTATGTGTGCATGTGCACGTGTGTGTGTGTTTTATCTTAGGATATGAAAAACTTAGGCATTAGCCTATGAGGGAAAAATAATCGCAAGAGAACTAGCTCTTCTTCTTGAACTTCACTTGCAGAAGGAAGGCACTTCCAGGTAGATGTATTACCTAAAGTTTTAGAAGTATGGTCAAATAAAAACTGATTTATGGCAGCTTTCCAGTGTGAAAAGAGATTGGGAAACTTGACTGGTAAATTTCATGCTAGCTATGTATGTCCCGAATCCTGGACATGGGGATTCCACTTGTGTGAGTATAGCATGGAGACAGTGTTAGAGTGTGCCCGATGTTCCTATGAAATCCAGTTAGTTAGACGTTTGAACATTGATCCTAATTTGTTTGAAAAAAAAAATTGTGTTCGTTTAATCAAGGATACAAGATTGCCATTTAGTGCTCAAATACGATAAACTGCAGACACATGACCCTTAGAAACCCAGGATATGTTAGAGCAGGCATGTTATCACTGGTATACAACATATACAAAATTACAGAAAACATGACAGTTATCTAATTTTATATGATTTTCTGGCAGAGTATAACCTTATGTTTATTCTGATGCCATAATTTTCTTTTGATCAGATAGACTGTTATATTCCTTATGTATTCTTGTCAGTTTTTTCTGAGATTTTTGTTTTGTGTATCATAATAAAACACCATCACCATCTGATGAAACTTGGGTAAATTAAAGGCAAAATTCCAATAATATGAAAATGAAACATATTAGCAAATAATAATGATAGTATTAATAATAATGGCTAACATATTTTGGATGCTTATTATATGTCAATGTACTTTGCTCTTTACTTTTATTATCCCACTTAATACAGGAATTCCATGAATGAGGAATTATATCCATTTTGTAGGTGTGATTAAATATTAAAGAGATTGTTTTTGCAGCATTGCACTGCTAGTAAGTGTGATTTTGATAGGTGTCATCATCATGAAATGACATTTAGCTGGATTATATGCCACCTCATTCCAAAGTACTTCAGCAGTGCCAGCCATCAAACTAAAGCAAAAATGCCCATCAATTAGAGACAACACAATATGACATTTATCTACTTGTGACCTCTTAACTGCAACCACCTTGAACGCCTATAACATACAATTGTATTTGTAACAAAAATTGATACAAACCACAACCTTATCAAGTTATCTAGAAATCTGTGGTGCTTATAAAAGGACATTTATTATTTTTAAAAATATTTGTTTAAGTAATAAAAGTACTGGTATCTCTTTCACTCTAGACCAGAGTTTCTCAACCTGGGGAAGATAATTCTTTTTTTGTAAAGGGCTATACTTTGAATTGTAGGATGAATATTGTCTTCAGCTAACCACGCCCAGGATCAGAGTGATGAACCGCGTATAATAATCCTTGAAAAAGGCCCTCTGTTAATAATCTTCACCTTCTTATTTTTATATGGACTCATTCCAAAACACTGTTGAAAATATTCACAATGAGACAGGGCAGTTGTGAATAAAACTAAGTCCCTACTCTATTGTACTTACAGTGTAATAAAAGTGAAACATTACTTTTAGTCAAAGTGTAAATATTACTCCATGGCAGAAATCAATTTCAACATTATATCATTTACGTTATGATAGAAACTTTTCTGCAAAGATCTGATTCTAAGACTTTTATATTTATAAAGGCAAGTCACTGTATATGGTAAGTGCAGCCTAGATTTTTATAGTTTTGTGTTCTGTCTTAATTTGTGTTGTTTTTAGAAAATTGTTATCTAATTCTAGGTGGGACATTTTAATAAACTGACAACAAAAAATGTTATCTCCTTATTACCGATATAAAGCAATTTTATTTTTTACTGTCAGGTGGTAGAAAGGAGTTATGAGTAAAACAAAAAGAATGGAGAATGGAAAAAGCCAATCTAGACGGTAAAAGGAAAAGGAAGCAATAGGGCATAGAGCATAGTAGGAGAGGAGTTGACTGAATTTTCAAAGATAATATTAGTATGATTTTTAATTTGTTGTATATTTTTTAAAAAAATAAAATGATGAATAGTTGAACAAACTCTCAGTCTCACTTTCCTCATATACAAAGAAAAAGATTTTATATATATAAATATATAAAAATGTCACTTTTTGAATATACATATCCTCTTGGTATCATTTGAGAAACATAAAGAATAGGTGAACTAATGAGTTTGGGTATAGTTTATTTGAAGAGAAAAAATAAGATGTGTATTATATAAATTCTCTCAGCTTTCCATTAAAATACATGTAAATTTACAAAAAGACACACAATTGTGAATAGCACTTGTACAAAGACCTTAGGTCATAGCCTGAGAAAAATTTCAACTCACTGCCTAGTCATTCCTTTTCATGTTTTTCAAATTATTTGTAACAATCCTTACTAAACATAGGGTTCAATATTTCTATTTGAAGATTTCTTAATTAGCATACTTTTTTTATCTTTGCATTTGACCTTGTCTTCGTCATATCAACCATAGTTCCAGAATTCAAGAAGTACTTTTTAGTGGCTAGAAATTATTGGCATCTTTTGACTTCCTTTTAATAAAGTAACTCACAGTTCTTTTGCATTTACATTTGTGACTTTTCTTCATCTTTGTGAAAAACAAAACAGATAGAAACAAAACAATGCAAGTAGACACATTTGTATTAGCAAACGGAATTAATTCAACGAATCCATATAATTTTGTCTGCAAGAGGCTGTTCAATACCAAATTGATGGGATATGTTATGGGGCCTCAGAAAGCTATGCATAAATTCAAATTCATTAAGTTTAACATAATTTCCCCAAGTAGAGCAAGAATCCCTTGTGATAAGGCAACCAAAGTAACAAATGCGTATGTGCTATTTTATCATATATGTGCCAAATTGACTTTAGGGAGGGCTTATGATAATATACAGGTGACTACCTGTATGGTATTTATTCTTAGTTGATTTGGGGGAAGAAAACGTATTCAAACATACCAAAAAATATATTCTAAACACCAAACACTAAAATAATGGAATAGGTATGGGTGAATTTTATAAAGCTTTGAAATGCACAATGGTAAGCTAACTAAGGGAAAATTGTAAAGTACCGTTTTAGAAAATGAAGTTTCTTCTATAGCGTTAAAAATTCACCTTATTTCAACTGCTTTGTATGTTCATGTTCTGCTGTATTGGGTTTTCTTCAAGAGAAGCACTAATTTACTTTGTAGTGTGAAGAAACGTTCTATTAGTATTTACAAGCTCAATGCTGCCTTGTCTTGTGAAACATGTTATTAACTGTTAATCCACACAACACGCCTTGTTAAATAGGTCATTATTATTATCTTCATTTTCCAGCTGAGGAAACACACCAAGAGAGGTCACAGAGTGAGTCAGGGCCAGGATTAGCAATGAAAAGCACCCAGTTGTCAGTGCTTGCCTTGGTCCTCGTGGCCACGTTAAATAGGTGAGATGGCTTGCCTGCGTAGCCACAAAGAACGGGAGCCGGCCCAGAGCTTGTATAACCAAAGTCCTCATAAAGGCAGCCTGTGTAGTCCTTGCCTCTGGACTTCATACAGGTTGCCCTAAATTTGAATTGGTGGGGCCCTCACTAATATTCTTGACCTAGTTCCTGAACGTTGCCCTTACTATTCCTCACCTCATGTCGCCATGTACTGAAACCCTATGAGTTTATCTGTGGTTTGCTCTACTCTGAACCCATTTCTGAGGAGGGAAAGGTAAATAGTACTGAGGGGATTTTACAACCTGGGCTGATATTTCTGGAGAGACTAAAATCTGTGTTAATTCTCTTGAAATAACTAGACATATTTATAATCTTTGCATTTTTCTTATCTAAATGAGAAAAATGAATACCAATATAATAAAATCTAAAATTCTAGACAGTGACTAGACAATCAATATGGTACCTATAGTATTCTTTGTGGAATATTGATACTGAAGCCATAAATTTTATAAATAATTTAACTTCTGCTTGTTAAAAAGTCTTTCCTTGTAGTCAGCATTTCAACCATAAAAAGAAATATGATCAAGAGAATACCAATAAATGGTGGAAATGGCAGGAAATGGTGGGAAAAAAACCTTAAGAACACCTAACAGCAAACAAAACCGAAACTGTTATAACTACATAGCTGTCACAATTTTTAAAATGTGGAAGGCCTGGGTTACTGATGACATTTATAAAAATATATTCTTATTTTAATTAATCTAATATCACGCTGGGAAATAAAGACATTTGTTCAAAGTAGCATTTAGAAGTGGACTTATTGCTAAAAGATCCTATCAATATTACATAATATTAAATATATTTGGTGTAATTGAGGAAATTTGAATAGAAAAACATTCTCTGGGGAAAAATAATAAAATATACTAAAGAAACAGAAAAAGAAACAGAATTCAGACTAGTCTGATATCTACAAAAGCAATTGAATTTATTGTTAAAATCCTTCCACTAAAAAAAAAAAAAAAAAAAAATCCTGGCCAAAGAGGCTTCTCTCTTGAATTTTTTCAAAAAATTAAGAAGAGTTATAATAATTCCACACAAACAGTTTCAGAGAAGAGAAAAAAGAAGAACAATTCTCAGCCTAACTTATGAGGCTGGCATAGCCTTTATTCTAAAATGTGAAAAGGATATTATGAGGAAGAAAAATTACAAGCAAGTTTCTTTCAGAAACATAGTTGAGTCACATATTCAGTCACTTGATTTATGAAAAAGATGACATTGCTTTGAGGTGGGGGAAAAATTAGGTCAATGAATCTTGATCCTTATATCCTTAGCACACAAAAATTAATTCCAGATGAAATGTAGACATAAATATGAACTCTAAAACAATGTAGATTGTAGAGGATTATATATGTAGGTATCTTTATGACTAAGATAGTAATGTTTTCTTAAAGGACACAAAAAGCACTAGGCAAAAAAATAACAACTGATATTATACCTCATACAAATTGAGATCTCCTGTTTATCAAAATATCCCAAGAAGATAGTTTAAAAGACAAAGTGGAAGAAAATGTTTGATACATATATTATGTCATATATGAAATATAAACAGAATATATAAAGAATTTCTAAAAACAAGAAAGGGAAAGATAGACAACCCAGTGGAAAAAATAGGCAAGACATCTGAGGAGAGTATTCAAATGGCTTATGAGCACACGTGAAAGTGCTCAACACCTTCAACCATCAGGTGCGTACGAATGGAAACCACAATGTCACACCACTATACGTAAGCCAGAAATGCCAGGGGTTAAATATTGCCAACGAGAGAGTCAATTGGTACCATTTATTTGGAAATCTGTTTAATGACATTTCCTAAAGCAAAACATACAAACATCTATAGCACAGCAATTACACTGGGCATTGAAAACATGTACAGTACATGTACAGTACAGTGTACAGTGAACACATGTACAAAAAAGTTGACAGCATCATTATTTGATATAGTGAAAAACTAGAAAGAATCCAAATATCCATCAATAGTAGAATGCATATGATTTTAGACTATTGATCCAATGGAATATTACATGGTAATGAAAATGAGAAATCTACTAGTACTATAAGCAACAACATGCATAAACCTCACTGACATAGTATAAGTGAAAGAAATCATATGCAAAAAATACATACTGTATGATTGCATTTATATAAATGTCCCAAACAGACAAAACCAATCCATGTGATAAAAGTCAAAATAGTTATTCTCTTTGTTCTCTTGTGGGGGGTATAGAGAATGTTGACTAAGAGAACACAAAGAACACTTACAATAATATTCTATATTTTCATCTGGGTGGTGTTTATAAAGATGCTATTATACATAAAAATAATCAAGCTGAATACTTAAGATTTTATATATATGAATTTATTTGTTATGCATTACACATCAAAGGAAAAATTAAAAATCAGAGATTGCTTCAAAGACAACATACAACATTTGTCTCTTTTTCATGATTGTGTAACAATGACTCTAAATTCAAGGAACAAATCCAATCTAAGTATATCACGGTGAAGCTCAGGGGAAGACCATTGTTTAATCCTTCTATCAAAATTTAATAATCTCTATTCAATTTCTATTATTTGCTGACAGATATTTTCTTGTTAAGTGCTGTTTATAGATGCCAGTTATTTTCAGATGAGATAAAAATTCCCTCCGAGAGGTATATATTGCCTTTCTTACACTCAGGCAACTACTTCACAAATAAATTCCCAAATCCAAAAAAGTATTAATCCAGCCAACATATCACCATTATTATCAAAAATAAATCCAAAGTGCACACTTGTCTTGCCATGAATCAAATTCAAAATGTCCATGTTATCTGTAATGAAGATAGAGTGGGTTTTAATTCTTGGTTCAGAACACCAGAGGGACCCTTTCATGCCAGCTGCTTGTTGCAGGAGCCAAACACAGAATGAAACAGCAAATTATAAAGCCACCAGTGCAACCTCCCACTTAAACACCCTGCCCTGTTATCAAACACCGTACTGTTCCTCATTCCAGCACCCTGCCCTTGGACTGGAGAGCTAGTATTTTAATTTCAAACACTCTATCCCATAATAATAATAACAAAATAAACCAAATTTTCTAAATCCACTCCCTTGATGGAAGCAGAGACATGCTTAACTTTGCATACTGCTACCATGTCCTGAGCTAACTTTATTATAGTCACTGAGATCATGAATAATTTTTCTGGCTAATCAGTGTCTTTGAGGCCCCTCCCCAGACAATTCCATGCCTGTGCACATTTGGACACAGCCATTCTATTTTAGTCCCTTGCCCACTACACTCTTTCGCCAAATTTAGGATGAAAGACAAACAGACCTGGTTCTGTCGGGGATTATCACTCTCTATGCTGCCCTGAGCACTGTGGCACTAAGGACATAGACCCCATGATAGTTTCATTATCATGAGTTAAAGGTTATATTTGTTCCTAAAGAGAAGTACATTTATTCATTCATTCATTCGTTTTGTGGGTTGGACTTAGAGAATAAGAAATTTCCCTTTTTATTCAGTTCATATCGTAGAGACATAATGTAGAGCAGGACCTTCTCTGATCTGAGTCTATCACAAGCAACCCAGTAATACAATGCCATATTTTAGTAGCAACTAGGAGAATTAAAAAATTTTAGCACTGAATAGAACATAAATCACATTCTGAAAGAACTATATAAATGAAGATATAAAGGTTCAAATAAAAACACTACAACTTAACACAAGTATTCAGTTACTATTAAATAATGTCTCTATTTTATTAGTGTGTAATAAAGGAAAACAGAAACAAATTGGAGTAATTTTCTAAACTATGGAAAACTGGGTTGTGCTAGTTGACAAAAGGATTCCCCAAAATATTTTAGAAGTACTAAAGGAGAACCATAGTGTTTTTATATTAATAATAAATAAGAAAATAAATTATTTTTAAATAATCTATCTTTATTATGTGAGATTTGGAGGGGACAAACATCCAAACTATAACAGATGACTATTAGAGTAATAATTTTTAAGATAACAGACTTAGGCTACAACTCCTCACCAGCATGATACTTGGTAGAATATATTTTATCTACATATATATGTATACACACAAACATATGTAAAAAAAACACGTGTGTATACATTTTCATTGTTTGAGAACTAAAAAGTCACAATAGCCTCACTAATTTCAGAGAACACACTACTCAAGTCTAGAATTTCTTAAGCAAGACCCAAAGATTTCAGGAGATTCCAGAAATTCAAGGATCTGTAAGCCTGCTGCTATTTGTGAAGTATTTGGTATATGCATACATATGTACACATGTGTACATTTTTGCATTTTTAAATACAGTGAGTTTATAGCCTTTACTATATTCTCAAAGGGGTCCTTCACCAAGAAGAATTTAAGCATCAGTATTCTACACTCAAGATTGTATTATTTGCTCACTCTACAAAAATAGCTACTTTCTTTTCTTTTTGTTTTTTGGGAGAATGGTCAAAATATGAATTTCTTGCATAGAATAATCTATAGCCTATAACTCTTCAAAGTTAAACTTTTCATAACTAAAATCTAGAGAAAAGTGAGCTAGGTCAAGCACCAATCAAGTTTAATTTTCATAGCATAAATTCTCCAGATTTAATTCATCAGTTTTGCCAAGTCCAGTAGAATTGTTTCATAAGTAGTAGCACAAAACTAAATGTGCACAGTGTCTTTTAGGGCCCAAATCTATTCATGCAACCATTGCTAAATAGTATATTTCAGTTAACTGTATCACATTGGCACTATTATATAAAGAACTATAGAAAACCAGTTGTGTTGACTGTTGTCAACCTAAATATCTTTCAATTGTAAAATCTGTTGATCTTCTAATAACATCATCCAAGAGTATTATCAAGTTGTCTGCCATATCTATTTGTTTATTTTTTGTCTTAAAATTTTTCTAAGAGGTAAGCTGCTGTAGCCAAGGACTTTTTCTGGTTTGTGAAGTGTGGTAGATACAATAGCCTGTCACATACTTTGTATTTTCCAACTTCCTTCTGAGATGACTTCCTATACTGCAAAAACCAGAAAGTTTAAAAACCTTTTCTTTTTTTTTATTTCAGCATATTACGGGGCTACAAATGTTTAGGTTACATATATTGTCTTTGCCTCACCCAAGTCAGACCTTCAAGCATGTCCATCCCCAGACGGTACACACCACATCCATTAGGTGTGAATATACCCATCCCCTCTTCCCCTCCCACCTGCTCAACACCTGATGAATGTTACTACTATATGTGCACATAAGTGTTGATCAGTTAATACCAATTTGATGGTGAGTACATGTGGTGCTTTTTTTTCCCATTCCTGTGATACTTCACTTAGTAGAATGGGCTCTAGCTCTATCCAGGATAATACAAGAGATGCTAGATCACCATTGTTTGTTGTGGCTGAGTAGAACTCCATGGTATACATATACCACATTTTATTAATTTATCCATGTATTGATGGACACTTGGGTTATTTCCACATCTTTGCAATCGTGAATTGTGCTGCTATAAACATTCTAGTGCAGATGTCTTTTTCATAGAACGTCTTTTCCTTTGGGTAGATGCCTAGTAGTGGGATTGCTGGATCATGTGATAATTCTATTTTTAGCTCTTTGAGATGTCTCCAAATTACTTTCCACAGGGGTTATACTAATTTGCCATCCCACCAGCAGTGTAAGAATGTTCCAATATCTCCACATTCATGCCAGCATTTGTTGTTTCGGGACTTTTTGATAACAGCTATTCTCACTGGAATTAAGTGATATCTCATTGTGGTTTTAATTTGCATTTCCTTGATGATTAGAGATGTTGAGCATTTTTTCATATATTTGTTGTCCATTAATCTATATTCTTTTGAAAAATTTCTGTTCATGTCCTTTGTCCACTTTTTAATAGGATTGTTTGATTTTTTTCTTGCTGATTTTCCTGAGTTCTATATAGATTCTAGTTATCAGTCCTTTATCGGATATGTAACATATGAATATTTTCTCTCATTCTGTAGGTTGTCTCTTTGCTCTCATGATAGTTTCCTTGTCTGTGCAGAAACTTTTAATTTGATCAGGTCCCATTTATTTATTTTTGTTGTTGCTGTGATTGCCCTTGGGGTCTTCTTCATAAATTCTTTCCCTAGACCGATGTCTATAAGAGTTTTTGCAACATTTTCTTCTAGAATTCTAAAAACCTTTTCTATTATGGAACACCTCCAAGGCATGTTTCCAGATGTGATTTCTCTTGAATCATATGCATGCATCTATTTGAATCTGTAACTATGTTAAAAGGGGAAAGAAGCAGAGATGGTATGAGACATCCATTTTCCTTGTGCATATCTAGTAGGTATGATGAAGCCTTGGCACCAGGGGTTCTAGCATTTGCTTTCTGATCCCAGAATTGCAGCTAGGGTGCTGAGATACCACATTCATCAATATAAAAAAGTCTTCCCCTCTCTCCATCTTCTTGATTCTGGCAAAGATGAGAATCAGTCATAGGTGCCTAGCCATTCCAAAGATTTGGAAGGACCCAATTCTTTGTATTAAATCCATTTTTTGCTAAAAATAGAGTGGTTGGTTACTCACAATTCATTTTTGACTGATACATGGGAACTCAATTTTTGTTCACTGAATGAATGAATACAGGGCTAAGGCAGCACAAAATGCATTAACAAAGAAAACTACACTGCAAAGAAGTTTCACATGTTGGGTTCTCCAGAAAGCAGACTCTGAGGGAAGTTGAACTGTGACACATTTACACTGAAGGCATCAGCCAATAGTACTATAGGGGCTCTAGGGCTAGGATGGTCCTTTAGAGTTGTGCACAGTTGGGGTATGTGAACAGGCTTTTATACCCTTGCATCAGCAAGTAACTATAGGTGGACTGATGTCCTTTCAAAGTGCCTGAGCTTGGGCTAGGTGATGCTCTTTTTGGGGTAAGACAAGTCCCAGAGAGGATTTGCTGACTCAGCTGGAGCTGTCAGCCACCAACACTGTCAGCAGCCGGGCAAATGAGTGGTTTAGTTCTGGGAGGAGGTAGGGGTGGATCTGGGCAGCTCACTGAGGATCCATGTCACAAAGATAATATAAAGGAAAAGCAGCCATAGAACCTGGGACCAGAGAACCTGGATCTAAGTATCATTTCTTCTACTTACTAGCTGTGGAAATTTGGACAATTCATTTAACTCTGAATTTGTTTCCTCATCTATAGAAATATTAATATAATAATACTACATTATTATATATAACAATAATAATACATATGTTAAAATTTTATTGTAATATTGCAAAAGAATATTGCATTCTGCAGATTATACTATTCAAATTCCAGTCACTATTATTTTGCAGAAAGTTTGGCTCAAAATAACATTGCCTCTTTTTAAATCAACATTCACTTAAACCACACATACTAAAAACTGGAATGATAGAGACAAAATTACAGAGAAAGCAAATCAAAGAAAAATATAGAATTTGGTTCAGCTATATTTTATGTATTCATTCATTCTTACATTTATTAATTATCAAATGATATGCTATTGCACATACTCTCTGTGAAAAGACCCAGATGTCATTAGAACATGCGTGCCATGGCAGAGTCAGAACATGGGTAGACATTGACCTTCTTTGTCTTTAAAAGAAAATAAACCATCCAACTCTCTATGCCTGTGTTACTAAACATGGACAGGCCTGGAAGAGCATTCCAAGTAAAAGTTATCAAGAGCTGGGTGCCCAAAACAAACCCCATACCCCACGAAACCTTTTCATCACTGTTATGTAGTATGTAATTTTCTTTAAAAAAAGACATTAAATTAAAACCATGCTGCCCTGTAAACTTTTCAACACACAATCTCCCACAATTCCACTTATATTTGAGGATTCAGTGCAGTAACCAGTGTTCTATGATATATGTGCCAAAGACAGCATACCAGGAGTGTGCAGGCGTAACATTTTATACCACCTACACAATTTCCTTTATACCTCCTGTGACAACTCCTACCGTCAGGAGAATTGATGGTCATGAAATAGTCATATATTCGTTGCTCTCTGTCCACAAAAGTCAAGGACCAGTTTGGTTGCTAAAACCATGAAACACCTCTCTTAAAAGGTGGCCAACTACTGGTTCAGTAAATACTGTGCTAAATTCTCATGTTGTTCTCACTACCTCTAGATGAACGTTTTTTTTATAAAGTAAAAATATATTTGAAGAAGAGTACATATTAGGAATGTACAGCTCAATGAATTACGTAAACAATTTTAACACCTGTATTAACTCTCTCGTAGCTACTAAGTTCACACTTAGTTTATTGAAAAAGTTAAAATCAAATAAGATTAACACAAATAATGATGCTTACAATGTGTTGAATAGACCCTTGGAGGGAATATGGGAAGCAATACAAAGAATGAGGTTGAAATTAAATTTGTAGATGACCATATCCAGAAGTTGTGGAAAACTAGCCCAATTATAGAAATGCATTTTAAAAATATACCACAACTACAAGCTGTACCAGTTATCTATTGCAAGGTGTATCAGTTAGCTATTCCAGTTAATCAAGCCACCAAAAACTTGATGATTTAAAAGAATAATCACAGTATTTGCTTGGGATATGGGCTAGACCCAGCTTGGCAGTTCACTTGCTGGTCTTTCCTGAGATCACTCATGTGGCTACAATCAGCTGGAGGGTCAGCTTGGTACCTCAGCTGGGAAGGCTAATGTCTGCTCCACATAGACTTGTCCTCAAATGGGCCAGCCCAGGCTTCTACATGGTAACAGTGTGCTCAAGAACAAGACAATCCAAGCCTTAATTTAGAAGGGCTTTTCCTATGTCTGCTGGCATCTCATTTGCTAATGGCCATTGGCCAAAGCAAGTCACAAAGACAAACTCTGAATAATGAGGGAGGGACTACACAAGTGCAGGTATTATCCATTGAAAGCCATCATTGTAACAATCAACCACACAAGTTAACTGAATCAACTAGGGTGGCATGATTAGTGGGAGTCTAAACAAACTTATCTATCCACCCATGAGGGTCAGATATATGGCTCTACTACTAACTATAATAGCTGTGTGACTTTAGAAAGACTGCTTTCTGTGTTTCAGATCCCTCTTCTGTGAAACGATATAAAAACTGTTATCTTTCAGAGATAATGAGGATGAGACAATTCCATGTTAGGATCCACTTAAAAGTTAAGTTTTATAAATTATTAGTTGTACAATTAATAAAACAAATATAAAGAAATTATTCAATTGCTGTGAGTTTCATGCCAAATATTTGACTACATTATCTAATTATCTTATATATTGTTTAGAATTATAAATTAAAATGTAGGCATATTTTATACCACATAATATATGTGTGAGAAATCTAATGAACAATATTTTTAGAACTTATGTTATAAACATCCTATTTAGAGAGCTTTATCTTTTCTTATAATATCATCATGGGAATGATAGCCATAATTTTGGTTCATTTATGTGCTGCTGAAATTTGTCTCAGGAATGCTCCTAATACATGCATTATGGCTTTTTATGAAATGTAAATAGGCAGTGTCCTTTTGATTTCAACAGTCATCAGGCCAGTTTACCAAATAAAGTGTTTTTTTGATGTTTTTAAGCCAAAAACTTCCTCCAACTCCTTCATCTGTAGTGCAGTGGGAAAAGAGGATAGGTTACAGTAACAAAAAGATCCACAAGTTAATTTTTCAACAAGTTAGTTCCTTTTTTTCCTCAATGAAGGTTTGGTGGGCTCTGACTGCAGAATTAATCTGAAAAATCTGGTGGAGTGGTTAGCCTTGCTACTTTAAGCACAGGCTTTCATGGGTGCTCCAGATGTCAACATCTGTAACCGGTAGGAAGGATGAGTGAGATCCAGAGCACTGCAAGGGTGTTTTCATTAAATGAAGTGGACACTGTATGCATTACTTCCAGTTACAGTCTATTGGTTAGAACTTAGTCTCATGGCCACACTTGGCCTTGCCTAATTACAAGAGAAGCTGAAAGATACAGTTTGGCCAAGCATTCGTTTTCCCAGGAAAAAGAGGAAAACAGATTGAAGAGGAGCCAATATTCTCCACCATATACATCTGAATGTCTAAATATTTCTTATAAACAAAGGTTAAGTGTATTAATGCTTTATTTATATTTCTGTTGTCTCTGAGCTCCACAACTGTATTTTTTAAATACTGTATTAACTATCAAAAAGCACAGACTTTTACATTTGAAGGTACGAAGTAGTGTAGCATAAGAATTCCCTTGACAACTTTTCTGCAAGGTGATCATTCAGATGCTGATTAGATGTCTCCATTGACAGAAAACTCCTATTGCGTGATGTTATTTCATAAGTTGAAAAACCCTCACAGATCCCCAAATTTGACTCTTCTTAATTTCTATTTATTCATCTTAGTTATACTTATAGAGCACAGTCTATTTTCTCTTCTGTACAATACCCTACACATTTTTGAAGATCTTATTTCTCTTAATCTTTTCTTCTTCAGGTTAAATATCCTCTTAGATGTAAGAATTTCTGGTATAAATTTGAGAAGGTCTAGAAAGTCTTTCATATTTTGGCTGGATACATACTCTTTGTGGGAAATAAATCAGCTGTTTGAAAATGTTGAAGCAGTAATATTTCTCCAACAAATGCAAAATCATTTTTTAAATGATGGTTTATTTCCTAAAAGTTTTTGGTAGTTTGAGATGGTGGTTCTCCAAAAGTGGTCCACAAACCAGCAGCATCAGCAGCATATGGGAAGTTTTTAGAAGAGCAAAATGCAAATACTTGGACCCAAACCCAGAATCACTGAATTAGAATCTCAAGGGGCAAAGTCCTAAAATCTTTACATTAATTCATGACTCTGCATGGTAAAATGGAAAAAGGAAACAGAAATATGCTATGTGTACCAATTGTTTTGATATAGGCAGGCAGAAAATGCTGGTTAATTTACAAGTGACATACTAGAAAGTGTTTACTAGAAAGTAATTAATTTTTTTATCTATTTAGTAAAATAAACT
This sequence comes from Avahi laniger, assembly GCA_963575035.1. Taxonomy (NCBI): domain Eukaryota; kingdom Metazoa; phylum Chordata; class Mammalia; order Primates; family Indriidae; genus Avahi; species Avahi laniger. The sequence continues at coordinate 20,651 of CAUYSK010089135.1, forward strand.
ATGCTTCTTGAAAACATATGTAAACTTCTTGTTTCTTCAGTAATGATGGTAGTAATCAACATCTCCTGGATTCAATGAATAGTTACAAGAGTGTCTAGGAAGTTTCCTGATGATAATTTTCCTTGCTTTAATTATTCTGTAAATATAATGGCTGTAATGAGTAACCAGAAAGAGAAAGCAACTGAAGGGAACACTGTGATTTTTATAAGCTTCTTTCCTAATTTCCATTTGCTTGATTTTATTTTCCAATTGGAAATGGTGAACTCCTCAATATTTTCTGAAAGCCAGAAACAACGTTTACATGACCTACATAATTTACATGGTAAATTCCATGCCATGTGTGACTAAATTTTAACTTTAGAAACAATATTATCTTCCTGAGTTTTCAAACAAGCAAAGCCACCTTGCAACATGAGTAAAGACAGTAGTCTTTCATTCAGTTTTCAAAGTATCAACAGATTTAAAAAAAAATAATGACAAATTTTATATATTGATTTAAACGATGACTTATTTTAAGTTTCAGTAAGTCTTTGAGTGTCTGCTGTATCCCAGGAACTGATTCATGCTGTCAGTGAAACCAAAGCACTTTCTCCTCTTTCTCTGTGGTCAGTAGATCTGACCACTCTAGGACTCTTATTACCATCCCAAAAAATTTGGACATGTGTGAATTTCCAGAGAAATTGTAGGTATGAAAACAGATAATACAGGGCATTCCAACCCAGGATAATAAGCATGTAGGAAAATAGTTTGGCTTAAGAGAACTAGTAGATGCGTATGAATTTATCTAAAAAATGTTTACTTCCATTAATTTCAGGTTTCTGGTGCTTTTATTTTTCATATAATTGCTGGTTAGTGAGATTCATTACTAAACATTTAGAGAAGAGAAATTGAAAATCTTGGTTTCCAATGAGCATAGTTGTAAGTATTAAAGAAACCATGCAATAACTCTTAAAACATGACGGGGAAGGGCAATATAATATACATAGCCTCATTTTTAGATTCAGACTGATCAGAGTTCTCAGTCCTGCTCCAGAGGTCTATATCTCTATTCTTGTGACAGTACCATGCTGTTTTGGCTACTATAGTCTTGTAGTAAACCTTGAAGTCTGGTAGGTGGAAGCTTCCCAATTTGTTCTTTTTGCTTAAGATTGCTTTGGCTACACAAGGTCTTCTCTGGTTTCATATGAAGTGTAGAATTATTTGTTATAGATCTTTAAAGAACAATGATGGTATTTTGATAAGAATTGCATTAATTCTGTAGATCACTTTAGGTAGTATGGACATTTTCACAATATTGATTCTACCAATCTATGAGCATGATAGGGTTTTCCAACTGTTTACATCTTTCGCAGTTTCTTTTCTCAGTGTTTCGTAGTTCTCCCTATATAGGTCTCTCACCTCCTTAGTAAAATATATTCCTAAATATTAAATTTTCTTTGATGCTATTGTGAAAGACTGATCTGATTCCAGACAATGAACATGTAGATACCCATCTTAGCATCAAGTAGGTCTGAAGGAAAACTTATTGGAACAATAACAAAATTCTAAGCCACTCTCTAGACTTGGAGTGTTTTCTCTCAGAGGGGATAGTATTGGGCTCTGTCTGATAAAATATTATATATGTACACTCACTCAGATATGGCAGGGATACATCAAGAAACCATGCTCTAGCCGAGTGCCAGCCACAATGAAACATGCTGGAAAGTAGCTGGCTATGATGCAGCTGACTTTGTAGACTCGAAGGTTGGTCTGACAGAGAGAGAAAGAAAGTATTTCTCCCAAGCAGTTTTCTTCCTTCAGGCACAGGTCTGCAATGTCCACAGACTCTGAGTGATGGTGAGGATGAGGAGAGTGGATGTGAAGACAGATTTGTTCTCAAGATTTCCCATCAGCTGCTTACAAATAGGGTCAAATCACAAGTAACTTCTGCTTCCACCAGGCAGAAGTTAGGAAAATTCACTCTAGGAAACATTTTAAACTGAAAACTTTTACACTTAAGAATTATTAATAATCACATTTTTGCCCTGACAAAGACATGAACATAAGTCCACAGTATGGTTTACCTATAAAACATTCCAAAGCTTAGATAAATGAGGAAATAGAGCATGCAGTGGTCTTCCAAGTTGTGTGCTTTGTTGTAGGAAGTTCTCAACAAATCGTAGCTCCCCCATAGTGGAGAGGTATCACACCTCCATGTCATACCTTAGGCAAGTTACTTATCACCTGTCATCATCAGCTTTCTCACCTGAAAACTGAGAATAATAAAGAGAATAGAGTCCACTTTGAAATAGCATAGGAAGAAAAAATGGTTTAAGAACCACACTTTTCTGGTACACTTGTGGTCTTAGCCAGTTGTGCGTGCCACTCCAGCTCCAGGGGGCCAGCTTGAGAGGGCCTGGGCTACCAGGACCTAGCTGAGCCCACTTCTGTCCCAGGAAGTGGTCTTCCTGAGCACCACAGCTCACTCCTCAGTGCGGTAGGGCCTGCCCAACATACAGAGCCTAAAAGTAGATTCAGAAGGGCTTTTTATAAAACTAGAGAGAACTGGAAAGAGCTCTTTTGGTGAGGTATTGAAAGCATTGATAATTGGACTCAGAAAGTGGTTGCCATAAAAATAATTGATCTAGAAGAAGCTGAAGATGAGGTAGAGGACATTCAACAAGAAATCACAGTGCTCAGTCAGTGTGATAGTTCATGTGTAACCAAATATTATGGATCTTGTCTGAAGCGTACAAAATTATGAATAATAATGGAATATGTTGGTGGAGGCCTCACGCTAGATCTATTAGAACCTAGATGTCTAGATGAAACTCAGATGGCTACCATATTAAGAGAAATGCCAAAAGGATTTGATTATCTCCATTTGGAGAAGAAAATTCATAGAGATATTAAAGCTGCTAATGTCCTCCTGTCTGAATACAGCGAGATGGAGCTAGCTGACTTTGACATGGTGGGTCAGTTGACCAACACTCAGATCAAAAGAAACATCTTCATGGACACTTCTTTCTGGATGGCGCCTGAGGTCATCAAACAGTCAGCCTAGACATCTGATCCCTGGGCATAACAGCTATGGAACTTGCAAGAGGGGAACCACCTCATTCCAAGGTGCACCTAATGAAAGTTTTATTCCTCAGTTCCAAAGAACAACCCACTACTGTGGAAAGGAAACCATAGTAAACCCCTGAAGGAGTTTGCAGATGCCTGTTTGAATAAGGAACAGAACTTTAGTCCCACTGAAAAAGAGTTATTGAAGTTTATAATATGCAATGCCAAAAAAAAATATCCCACTTGACTGAGCTCATCACTAGGTACAAGAAATGAAAGGCTGAAAAGAGCCACAACAACTCAAGCTCTGAAGATTCAACTGTAGAAACAGATGGCCAAGCATCTGGAAGCAGTGACTCTGAGGACTGGATCTTCACAATTCAATAAAAAAATCCCAAGTATCTTGAGCACGGAGCTCTACAGCCATTAGACTTAGAAAGAAATAAGATGAAAGACATCCCAAAGAGGCCTGTCAATGTTAATCTCCAATAATTCCTCCTCTGTTTGCAGAGCTGAAAGAGATCATCCAGGCCTATGGAGGGAATATGTCCTGCATAGAAGAACTGCAAGGGGCCCTGCACGTGGCAGAAGTGTGCCCTGGCATCTCCAACAGCATGATGGCCCAGCTTGTGCAGCAGCTCCAGAGATATTTTCTAAGTGGTGTAGCAACTTCATCTCACTGAAATTCCTTTAGTATTTAGGTTTTTTCTTTTTTCTTCTTCATCCTTCTCCTTTTTAAAAGTCAACATGGGCCTTTGCTGACTCCACTGAAGAGGTGCACCATCAACAGGACACCCCACAAAGCCACAGGTACTTGGTTGGGATGTACATGGCCCTCACTGTGCTGCAGCCAAATGAAGTCCCCCTTTGGTCAGGTGTGGAGGGTCAGCTCCTTCAAGCAATCATTTTATTTTGTTCTTGTTTTCAATTTTAACTTTAATGCACATATGCAAGGAAAGTGTCATTACAAACAAAAACAAACCCTGAAATATATGTTTAGAATTATGATAAGGCAACTAAATACATGACCTCAGTTATCCTGCTTTAAGTGAGATAAATCTCCTGGGAGATGGAGAATCACTCTGGTAGATTGGTGTACAGTTTTGTATATAGTGTCATTTTTATGGAAACCCTTTAAGCTTGAATAAGGAATCACTGTGTATAAATTGGCCAAGTGCTTTTTTAGATAGTTCAGTGGAGTAAATATTTGATAGGCCATAACTTGAGTTCATTGCCTTGCTTTTATTACATGTAAATTTTTGATTATGTGATCAATGATTTGGGTTTTATTTTGTATTTGCAAGGTTATTAATAATAATTAATTCCCCTCTTATGGAGCGCTCCTACCTATATTTCAACAAATGCAAATTTTCCGCTTGTTTTCCCTGCAATTCTTTTGGTACACTTAGAAGTCGATTTCCATTTCCATTGATGGTACTATTAGTGTTTTAAATTGAAACATATCTTGCCTAGTGAAGCTTGAAATTATTATTTTCAGTTTCTCCCTGATGAAACATTCTCCTCTAACATCGTTTGGAATTGCGCCACTGCTGGTATATACCATCTTTTCCAATACAATTTTCTGTCACACCTTGTAGGGAATCTATTATACATACCATCCTTCCCACCTAAAAATGTCTGAATGCTTATATGAATAAATTTTATAACACACTTGAAAAGAAAAAAAAAAACTTAACTCTTCTGATTCTGCCTTCTGCTAAGGTGCCATAATTTATCTGTCCCAGAGAGCCTGAAAAGAAAAGGACACCATGTCTAAGAATTTAATGATTTTTAAGGAAAAGGTTTAATTTTAATGCTTCTGGAAATGCTTTATGCTCACAAAATGTGCAGAAACAAAGGGTGTTCTTTGTTTTGGAAAGCCCCTAAAAGAGTTGCTGGATATACAAAATGAGTACATTTTGAAAGTGTTTTGAAAAATTGAAATAGTTTGGAGTAAAGAGAAAAGCTTAAAATGCTTTAATATCAGCTAGTTCAGGCAGTTGCATTCCAGTGTAAGACCAAAGACAAATTGATTTAACAGTAACTCTATAAGAATGCATAGATTTCAAAAAAGGCCTCTTTCCCTTCCCTAACTTCTGCCTTAACACCCTCCAATTACTAAACCGCAACCCTCAAATCCCTGTAAAGACCCTTCCCTAATTCTCCCCTTCTGAGATATTCCTCCAAACTGATACTTTCTTTGTTTAGTGAATTTCACACCCAACTGCTTCTCCTGGAGGCTTATGTGAGCTTTAACAAATTCTAAATGAGAAAGAAACGTTTTTAAATAAACGGTGGCAGAGAAGAAAAAAAGGAAAGGAAATCTAGGGAGAGTCACAGGGCCCATTAACACTGGGGGGTAAAGCAGAGACCCATAAGAAATTCTGAAGGTTGGAATCAAGCAAAGACACTCTCAAATCAGCAAGCTAATACTAAATGTTTTCTACATCCCTGGCTAATAACATCAGCCTACTCTGAGTACTCCAACTTTTGGGAAAGTTCTGCTATGCACAGCACCTCATGTTATCACTAATTTACTTTCTGGGTAGACTAAATAGATAGTGAATGTGGACAAATGGGGTCTAAGTCCCGCATTTAGTTTGATATGACACAGAGAGAAAAGAACCACAGCCACAGGAAGTGAAATTTTAGAGAGAAAATCCATAATTCAGCAAAAGACAGCAATTTAAAGCAAAGATAATAAGTAAATGAAGTTCCCCAACAATCCAGAAAGATATTAAAGGGAGTGCTGTATTCCCCAAATTACCAGGATTGTATTGTCTGGTAGTTTATTTTAAATATTAAATGAAAAGGTAATCCCAGCAGATTGGAGACTTTAGGGACATCTAGGCTGCTGGCATCCATGCCGCTGCCACATGAAGGTTAAAGCGAAGAACGAAAAATAAGTATTTACCATTATAAATAGTAATAATTACCTGATCCTCAACACCAAGGTATTTGAGTAGATTAGTATGGAAGAGCGTGGTAAAGAAGGGGGAAAAGAAAGCAGGTGTATTAGTTTTCTTTTTCTGCAGCAACAAATTCCTGCAAATTTAGTGTCCTCAAGCAACACGAATTTATTATCTCACAGTTCTAGAAGTCAGAAATCTAAAATCAGTTTTACTGAGCTAAAATCAAATTGTTGGCAGGGCCGTATTCCTCCTGAAGACTCTGGGAGAGACTCTTCTTCCTCACCTTTCACCAGCCTCCAAAGGTTGCCTGCATTCCCTGGGCTGTAATCCCATCGATCCAACCTCTGCTTCTGTTGTCATCTCTCCTTCTCTGAGTCGGATACTCTGCCTCCCTCTTACAAAGACTCTTGTGATTACATTGTCTCCCACTGCTGGATGACCCAGACAAAAAATCTAATGTGTGCGGTGTGCACCATCTGGGGGCTGAACATGCGCGAAGCTCTGACTTGGGTGGGGCAAAGGCAATATATGTAACCTAAACATTTGGACCCCAGTAATATGCAAAAATAAAAGAAATTAAAAAATATATCTCCAATCATATCTGCAAAGTCTCTTTTGCCATGTAAGGTAGCAAGTATTAGAGCGGAGATCTCTTTGAATTATTACCTCTTTGTAGGAGATTATTCTGTCAGCTACAACAGGTATCTACATGATTGCATGAAAATAATAGGATGAAAAAATATGAGGGCCCATGGGAGGGGTGGCAGATAGTGACGTGTGTATGTGTACCTCTCTGTGCATATTTGGGAAGATTATAACAATGGGATTCTTCTACGTGCTGGTCTTTTCATTTAGGAGGCAGGGCAGAGTTGAAAGAGCTTGGAGTTGGAAGAACTGCTTTGAGTCTAAATCCTATCACATTCTGGCACCATTTACCATTGCTGAAAGATCAGAGTGAACTCCTAGGGTGCACACTACATGCAGCCACTATACAGACAAATGTTTCACCTGCACTCTTCCTCACTCCTGTGAAGGTTGGTCCCATTGCAGAAGGAAGAAGCCAAGACTAGATTAGCGTCATTGTCTAAAGTCACTGAAAATTAACCTAGTTAATAAATTGTCTCTTGAGCTTTTTTATCACTAAAATGAAAATACAAATAATACCTACTATACAGGCTTGTGAAAAATAATATGTTTCATAAGCAATCACTTTGTTAGCTGTTATAAAATTGAATAATGATACAAAATCGTAGTATTTAACTTCTGTAAGGATTAAATGAAGCAACACATGTATAGTTTCCTAGTTGATACCTGATACACAATGAGTACTTAAAAATATTATTTGCTCTAACACTTTCTTTATTCTTAGCAAAAAAAAATATATTTTCAGGGTGACAGAAGTGTTGGGCATTGGTGATCTGTATGCCATTTCATATTTCCTTGCCCAAATATGAATGTCACATGCAGAATCTCTGGATACAGCATTTCTCCTTTCTCTTATTTCAGTTGTTTTATTTCCAACTAGTCTTCCCTGCTAGCCCTAAGGAATTTGGTGAGTGTGGACCTCGGGCACAGGATAGAGCGTGTCGATAAAGAATGAGTTGGAAGAGAAGGAATGAAAGGCAGCAGCAGCAGAAAGACTATCCCAGCCGGCACATGACATCCCTTCTGCTGCTCATCCACCACCTCTTAGGCATTTGTGCTGTAGTGATAACTTGAAAATTATGGGATCAGCTATTTATGCCTTAACACAAAAAAGTCTCCAGTTCATAAATTTATTTCTGAAAATTGCTAGGAATGGAGAAGCAGTGATAGTTTATAATCTGCTTTGCAACAGCATCATCAGTTTCTTGATGGATTAAATAGGCTTTTATGGGTTAGCCGAAAAACTTTGCCTATATTAGCACTATTTCATCACCACATCACATTGTCATTAGTTAATAATGTATGGTGTCCCAGAAACAAGACCAGTGATTGGCAAATATTTCATTTTACTGACTATTTCATATAAAATCAAAAAACAACTCTATGAGGTTCCACTATGACCTATTCCAGGTACAGCATTTGAGCCAATTGTCTGAATTGCCAACATTTACTCTCTGACATTTCTCTAGTCAGTTGAAGACTGTTAAGGAAAACTAAGCAAACTCACTACATGTAACATAATCTCAGCCCAGAAATCATTAGTGTGGATTTACTTGTGTTATTCTTATCTGGGCATATACAGCAGCATGGCTACTTGAGACTAAATTTATATTTACTTATGAAGCCTTTAACTTAGAGAGAATAATGTGGTTTCCCTTTGGGGGGAAAAAAGCATTGCTGGAAAGGGTTTTGAGATCACTTCTTTCTGTTGTTCTTGTTTTCTGGGGACATGGGAGTGGCGGTGGTTTGAAGTTTCTGTTTGAAAAAGGAAGGCATCCAGGGAGACACACCAGGAGAAAGGCCTGGAAATGAGTGATAAATCTGGAGCTTTAGAAATGTGGTCCCCTGGGAATACTGCCATGAATGACACTTGGCTCCAAAAGTTTTGGGTCCGGGAACCAGCAGAAGAACCACAGAGATGAGTGTGATGAGAGTGGTGAAGGGAACGGACTTCACCTGCATGAAGATAACTCGCCTGGACAGGGGCCCACAGAGAACGAATAAATGTTGTCTTATACGAGCCTTATATTATAGACTGGAAGTTGTCCTGAAATCCTGAATGTGTAAGCAACAACCTACCAGTGCTTTGTGTCCCTGTGCTCTTAACTACCGGACCATTCTATGAGTATACTTTCTTTTTTCACCCCCAGATACATCTGAGCACAGAAGAGAACACCACTGGACATGAGTCAGGGTCAGGAGGAGGGCAATTTTGTGCTTGTACATTGGGGCTGAACTGAGACACCCTGATTAGGTATGGGAAAGGAGCAGGCACTGACATTTGCCATCACACAGGAGATGTTGGCTGTTTTGCCCCGGGCCTTCATAACCCTTCCCGCATTAACAGTAAGATCATTTTTCTTTGGGGGTTTACTCTTACCCTGCCCAATTGTCAGAGTGGGGAAGGTGACAAGGGCTAAAAATACCCACAATGACATTTTTTAAGTCTCTAATTTATCCTCTGTCTGAAACTAGTCTTAATCCTGAGCTTTCAGTTACTTAACCCCATAATTTTACTTTGAAAGTCAGTCCGAGTTGGATTTTCTGTTATTTGCCTCTAAAAGAGATTCTGAACTGATAGTATAGTATTTCTTTTTGGTTATTAAATGTCAAACTCTTGAACAGTCTACAATCTGGGGTATTTTTTAGATCCTGAACTTCAAATGGATCCACCCTTTGAACACTGGAATCTCTCCAAACACGATGCCACAGTAAACACATAAAATACAGGCAAAGGCAAGAATTTTGTTCCAGATATTGTCCACAGTCTATTTACCACTCATTCATTCTCCCTACCTATTGCTTTGGGTTTTTTCTTCTGGAAATCTTCATGCGTTTGCTTTCTGTATCTGCTTCTGGCCTCTAGTTTGAGGACTTGCTAGCCTTCCCCTGTTTGGCTTACTATAGCTCAACTATACTCTGAATGTATTCATGGAGTGTCTGGGAAGTAAACTTTTTCTGCTGGTTTTGGTATAGCTAATATCCAGTCTCTTCACTGTACCTCCACCCTTAACAAGAAACATCCTTACCTAGATAGCAGGATTTCTGCACTGAGTCTTACAGATGTGTCACTTTTCCCAAGGAACAACTTAATTTTTAACTTAGAAACATGAAACTGTATAATGCTAATGGAACCTTAGAAATCACTGTAAACATAAAGTTCAGAGCAACTGTATGGATTGAGATCACAAAATTAGTTACAGGTATCACAAATAATTACTGACAGTGATTTTATTGCACTTAAAATGTTATTTATGTCCTTTCATAATAATATAAAAAGCATCAAAGTAAAAATGGGAGCAGGGGATGTCTCTGTCTTGTGCGTACTTGGCAGTGAATAACTGATTGAGTACTGACTGAAATTGGAAGCTCTTTTTCCAGGAAAACTTTCTAACACCATTTATATTTGGGTAGAGAAATTTAGCGATGTTCAGACTAGTTTAAATCATCAAAGCTTCCTGGGTAATCTAATTATGACTTTCTGATTTATCTCCCACTTCCTGCTGCTCATATTATTTCTGCTTAAAATAAGGACTTTACAACTAGAACAAACTTGGAACTGTTCCTCTAGTTATTATCATGGCCTTGGATTTCTTTCCTTAATATCTAGTCTCTACTCAAGCAGAACTGTTAACTTGCCCCAAACACAATTTTTTCCTACATTCATCCATACTTCATTTAACTTTTTGGTCCATTTAAAAGAGACTCTGGGGAAATGATAGATGAACTAGCTCAGAGAAAAAGAAAAAAAAATTCTGGCCATGTCTGTGGAAAGTGAAGGCAAAGTGTGAAAATGTTTGTCTTCCTCTCAAAGTCAATTTGTCCCTTTTCTGATTAAAACTTGGGGCAAGTCCTGGCGTCAAACCCATGTATTTTGTGTTGTCTCAGAGCAATTGCTCCACCTGTGCTCTGAATCACATCCCATCTCCCCTGCTCGGAAACTACAAATAGTGTCTTTTACTCCTTGCTGCTTACCTGGTCCTTCCAATCAGCATTTAAGTTTCTCAACTGCCCCCTACCTAAAAATCACACACTCATTAAAGAAATAAAAATGCCAATGAAATGTCAAAATTCTTAGTTATTTTCACTTTTCTGCTTTCTCCCTTTTATAGTCAAATTTCCTGAAATACCTGCTCACCCTATCCAGTTTTTTCATCACCAACTCACTTCTCTACACACTCCTCATTGGCTTCTGACTCTAATACGCACCGGTAACATCTTCTCACTAGTCGCCAATCATATCTGTGTAGCTAAATGTTATTGATTTATTTCTGTCTGAGTATCATGAGACTTCTTAGACCACATACTGCACAGTCGATCACTCCTTCTGGGAAAACACACTGCTTTGGTTTTTCTCTCTTTCTGACGCTTCCCTCTAAGTAGTCTCTGTTGGCTAACACAGATCCAGGGTGCCTTATATACAGTCGCTGTTTTTATAAAATGGCAGCCACTCCATTTCTTTACGAGAATTATTGTAAGAAATAAATGAAATATTATATAATTGATCTCAAATGTTATTAAAAAACATTAAGAAGTAGAAACAGATTTAAGACTTACTAAATGTATAGTTAATAATCATGTAGTACGTACTTGAAATCTGTTGAAAGAGTAAGTCTTAAGTAGTCTCTCCACGTGCACATACAAAAAAAGTAACTGTGAGGCGGTGGATTTCTTAATTAACCTGATCATGGTAATCATTTCATCATGTGTATATATACATCAAAACATAACATTGTACACCTTTAATATATATAATTTTTATTTGTCAATTATATCTTAATAAAGCTGAAAAGAAAAGAAAAATAAGGTATAGTATATTATATTATTATGCCTTAATTGGAATCACTGTCCATTTTTCTAACAAACTTTTGGTCTGGAGACAGCCATTCTCTGTGATTAATACAAATATTTATATTCAAAATCAGCATATTTTGATCAATTCACCCACTTCAGGACATATTAATGGTACGTTTTTCCAGTTATAAAACTCACAAATTGGGAATCAGGATAAACGCTCTCCAAATAAAGTTCTTAGTGAATTTAAAATACGGTTTATAAAAATTAATATACATAAAATTAGTTCTGGAAAAAATAGATAAGAACTAATTTTGTACTTAAGGATTTCTAGTGGGATGGGTAGTTATTTTTTCTCCAAGAAGATTTTTTACTTGTCTTTCTTTGCTAACACATGTGGCCCCTGTGGACCCTGAGATAGGATAACTGACTCAGGCTTGAGCAGTCATGGACCATATACCCTTTATTTTCAAGGGTAACTGTAATAGTCCCAATGATGACCCTCAATTGCCCCTATTTCTCGTATTAATATTCCTGTATTATCCCACCCATTGAGTGTGGACAGAAACTGCAACCTGCTTCTAACCAATAGAATATGACACAGGTGATAGGGTGTCACTTTTGTCATTATGTTACATAATATTATAACTTCCACCTTGATAGAAAACTCTTTCTAGTGACTCTTTCCCTTGATGTCTTTAATGAAGTAAGCCACCATATGGCAAGGCCCATGCGGCAAAAAAAAAAAAAAAAAACAGAGAGAAAGAGAGAGAGTTGTCTCCCGATGAAGACAGCAGGAAACTAGGGCCCTCAGTTCAACAGACCACAAGGAAGCAAATCCAGCCAACAACCCTGTGCCCTTCAAAGTGGATTCTTCTCCGGTTGAGCTTTCAGATGACAGCCCAACTCTGGTTGACACTTTGCAGGGTTGTGACAGACACCGAAGCAAAAGATCCAACTAAGCTATGTCTGGATTCTCATCCCACAGAAACAAAAATAATAAATTGGTGTTTTTTCAAGCTTTTAAATTTGCGGTAAATTGTTACACAGCAATAAATAACCCATTATGTGGGCAAATCAAAGTTCTTCCTGGAGGTATATGGCAAGCAGGAAAGCAAAACTCTCTTTTTTTGGGTAAAGAAACCTTGCATTTATGGGGCCACCACGTGAGGAGAATGCTTATTTACAGTAGAAATATTAAATGCCACAGTAAAAATGTAAAAGAGACAAATGGAGAGATGAAAAGGAAGGAAGGAAGGGAAAAAAAGAGAAAAAAAGTTGGTAGTTCTAAAACCCAAGTACTGCCCCTGACACCAGGATACCATGATTCTTTCAGTTTTTAAAAAATATTATTGTAAATTATATAACAAAACTCCTTAGCCATTTTTTAAGTTCACGTTTCAACAAATTTATTGTATAGCTTAAGCTGGTTTGAATTGAGTTTCTATCTGTCTCTTGAAACCAAAATCTTTCCGAAAAGAGGAAAGGATGCTAATGAAGGAAAAACAGCATGATATTCCTCCAAATTTCTATAAGTATTCTCAAAGTTAGTGTATTTATGTGAATTCAGAAAGTCTTACATGTTACTGTTTCCTTAAGAAAAAGTTATTGTCTAAGTATTAAAAGTATCAGCCTAATTCTGCCACTTATGGCTAGTTGACTTGGTTATGTTACTTCTCTATACTGCGTTTTCTCTTCAAAGAATGGACATAATAATAATACCAATACAATTGACAAGGTGTCTGTGAAGATAAAATTAGCAAATTATCATTATGTGATATCATTATGTCAACATCAGATAAAAAAACTCAAAAAATGTTAGCTGCTGTTATTAATATCACTACTATGCCTTCTAAATGCAGAAAAGGGATTCTCCCACTGGAGGCATAGAGTTCACTGAACATTAGAGAATTACTTGCAGAAATTGGTGAACATTGTGATGTCTATTATTCTTTCATCCTTTGTGGTATATTGTGGGCAAGTGACAGGAATTTTCATTGAACCTGCGACTCAGGCAAGAGTATAGAGAATTCATAAATAGAAATTTGCGTGTTTAACTAGCACCATTTCTTTTGCATCAAACGTTAGTGTATGATTTGAGGATCTCAATGTAAAGTTCCTTTAGGTTGTGAGTAGTACCTAATACATCACAAGTACATTAGGCTAAAAAGCTTCACTCCCCAAAGTAAAACATATCTCTATGAATGTTTTGTTCCATATGTATTTATTAAGTGAAAGAATTAGGGAGAGAAGGAAGAAGGTATGAAAGAAGAAAGTAAGAGAACAGAGAGAGGGATGATTCTGTATGTTGAACTTTATCCAAATATAATTACATATCTAAAAAATACACCCTCTATAACTGAATGTAAATCCCATTGGCTATATCTTCTCTGATATTCCTACCTAAGGAGGTCATTGACATAATAACTAACTATTTACATTAAAAACAGGTAACCAAACAACAATTATGCAAAAATTTATTTACAAGAAAACATTTTCCAACTTCTTTAATTTAGCAGGCAAGCACAAACCTAATACCAAAACCTGACTAAGAAATAACCAAATACATGTATATGCACACATAAATATCAAAAAAGACTTTTCAGATCAATATCCTCCACAAACATAGACAAAAAAAGATAACAAAATATCACCAAAATGAATTTAAAAATATATAAATGTTTAATATATCACAACTAAGCAAGATTTATCCTAAGGATTCAGGTTGGTTTAACTTCCAAAAATCAATCAATACAGCTCACCACATTAATCAAAAAATGGGGGAAAATATGATCATTTCAGTAGATACAAGAAAAGCAGTTAACAAAAATCCACCATCCATTTATGATAAAAATTCTCAATAGAGTAAAAATGGAAGGGAACTTCCTCAATCTGATAAAAGGCATATATGAAAAAATCTATAACTAATGTTATATTGATGGAAATATTTAGCTCTTTCTTTTTGATTTGGAAAAAGGAAAATTAACTTCTCTTCACCATTGTATGAGATGTCTCAGTAATAGAAAGAAATGAGTAAAAAGATTTAGAAATAAAGTATTGCCATTGCTATTTGCAGAGGACATGATTGTTTATGTATAAAATCCTAAACAATCTATAATAAAGCATTAGAACTAACAAATAAATTTAGCAAGATTAAGGGATACATGGTTAATATGGAAAAATCAATTGAATTTTTATAAACTATAGGCAAACAATTAAAAAGTGAAATTAAACTAACAATTTTAACTAAAAACTCTAAAGTAATTAAAAATACATTTAACAAAAGATTTGCAAGACCTCTGCATTAAAAGTGCAAAATATGACTGAGGGAATTTAAAGGAGAGCTAAGTAAATGAGGAAATGTACCGTGATTATAAATTGGCAAACTCAATATTGTTAAGATATAAATTCTCCCTAAAATGATCTATAGATTAAGGTAATACCAATAAAAATTGCTAGTAGTCTTTTATTGAAGAAATAGACAAACTGATTCTAAAATTTATGTGACATACAAATAGCCTAGAGGCAGCCAAAGTGATTTTAAAAGAAGAAAAACAAACTTGGAGGACTTAAAATACCCAATTCCAAGATTTACTACAAAGCTACAGTAATCAAGATGATTTGGTACAGATTAAAGGATACACGTATAGAAAAAAATCAATTAACAGAATAAAGCCCAGAAATAGAACCCCACATAAACAGCCAACTGATTTTCAACAAAGTCACCAAGGAAATTCAGTAAGGAATAAGAAAATCTTTCAGCAAATGCTGCCAGAGTAGTTAGATACCCATATGGAAGGAAAAGTCCATTCTTTTATTCCACTGTTCACTAGAATAAACTTAAAATAGACCACAGATGTAAATACAAAAGTTAACTATAAAACGTGTGGAGGAAAACATAGGTGAAATCTTTGAAACTGCGGGGTAGACACAAATTTCTGAGGGCACAAAAACCAAGAGTTATAAAAATTATAAATTAGACTTTATCAAAATTAGAAACTTTTGTACTTTGAAAGACATCGTTAAGCAAATAAAAATACAAGCTACTGACTAGAGGAAAATATTTTCAAAACTCATATCGGATACAGGACTTGTACCCAGAATATATAAAGAGCTCTTACAACACTAAAATAGGAAAAGAAACAACTCAGACAAAATTGGAAAAAGATTTGAGCAGGCATAAGATACAAAAGGTATATGAACAGCTGTTAAGCTGGGGAAAAGATGTCAAAAAATCATTCCTAATTAAAGAAATGAAAATAAAAACCTCAATGAAACACTAGTTCACATCCACAGAATGGCTAAAATTTAAACGAACAAACAAAAAAAAGTGAATATTGACTGCTGGTGAGGATTTGAAGCCACTGGAACTTTCACACATACACGTGGAAATGCAAAATTTTATAAGCAGTTTGGCAAACTGCTCTGCAGTTGTTTAAAATGTTAAATATACTTTACCATAAGACCAAGGTATTCCATTTCCAGCTGTCTACCCAAGAGAAAAGAGAACATGTGCTACACAATGCCTTGAACACAAATGTTCTTAAAAGCCTTCTTCGTGCTAGCCAAACGCTGGAAATAACTCGTGTGTCCATCACCAGATGAATGGATAAACAGAATGTGATCTATTACACAATGAAATGTTATTCAGCAAAAAAGAGAAAGGAACTAATGACTTGTTGAATGTTTGTAAAGATGTATCAATCTGTCAAACTCAATGAATTTTGTACTTTAAATTGATATAGCTTATTGTATATCATTTATGACTTAATAAAGTTGATTTAAAAATTTAAATGAAAAAAGTTTCCCTAAATAGGTTATTTGAGTTTCAGATTTCCCCAGAAATGTTGTCAAATTAATGGCCTGCTGTAACTTTAGTACTCTAGGACTCTTTAGTTGCTGCATAAACCAGCTGGCATGCACTGGGAATATATCTGGGTCAAGCGATTTTCAAATTGTGGGAGAACAACTTTCATAATTAGAATTTTTACTCAATAAATCATGTATGTTGGTTTTGAATCCTTCTACTTCACCAATCTTAAATTCCACTTAAGTTAAGCAACCATTTTTTTTCTAAAGTAGACAGTTTGGTATGTCTAACTTTTTCTTCCAGTATGACATCAGGAAACTGTAACCTCTTATTATTAGTAAAACTAATTCAGAAACACTCTGAAGCATAGTATAAAAATAATCTCTGTAGTGAGTTAAAAAATCCTTTGAAAATTTAAAATACTATTCAAGTGACGTTACTGGACTTAATGACATTTTCTGTGGCAGTGAGATGGAGGATTTACTGCAGCAATAGTTTCTACCAATTGTTAAACACTTCACAATTTAAAAAGGATTTTCACCTATTATCTCTTTCGATCATTGTAATAACATTTCATATGACTATTATTATTAAATATCCAATATCAAATAAGTTATTAAATATTATTATAAAAAAGAGTGAATATTGATTGTGGTGAGGACTTAGAATCTCTTCTCATACATGGATGGTGGAAATTCAAAATTGCATAATCCATTTGGAAAACTTTAAAATTTTAAATATAATTTACCATAAGATGAAGGCATTCTACTCCTAGACATGTACCCAAGAAAAATGAGAACATACGCCATGCAATGTCTTGTAGACAAATATTTTTAAGAGCCTTCTCTACTCTAGCTCAAAACTGGAAATAACCCAAATATCCATCCTCAGGCATTTTACAATAATAGGAACTGTGCTTTATGAGGTAGTTGGTTCTTTGGCTAGATCTGTTAAGTGGCAAGCATAGGACTGAAAATCCACACCTAATTTGGCTCTTCCCAACACTGCCTTCTTCCCTTACCCAAGTATTTGATGTTTGCGTTAAATAGTGACAATGTCTTTCTTCATATGAATATTCCATATAGTAAAAAGTCATTACAAGAGTCAATCTCAGTATCATATAATTTTAGGATGCTAGATGAAGTCCAAAAATAGAACTAATGAGGACAGATATATATTTATAATAGACCTATTAGATTTCTTATGTTTTTGATTTGGAAAGGCTATTGAATTTAGGATAAAGGTCTTTTAATTGTGATTCAAACATAAAAATTGAAAAGAAATACATTTGTGATCCTTACTATAAAATTAACATACACAATTTATTTAAATTTAAATAAATTCTTAAGAAGTGAAATACAAATTCATTAATTTTTATTGATTGTTCTTACCATACCTTTTAATACTAAATCTACAACTCTCTAGAGTAAAAGAGATTACAATATCTTTACCAAATATATATTCATTTTTCTGTTCTGAAAAGCAAAAATGAATATAAGATCATCATACATCATCTAAATCATGGCAGTAGCTTTTTAATAATTTAAATTTCCCATTTTTTCTCATTCCAATGAATTTTTCAAAACTCACACCTGATATGACCATTTTTTTGCTTAACACCTTCAGATGGTTCCTTTTGTCTATAGCAGTACTTCTCAATTTTTGGGGGGGGCCACCTATATTAGCCACAGGTGCTTATTAAAATTGTAATTTTCCAGACCCATCCCAGAACCAGGGAATCAAAACATTTTGATCTTTGGTCCATTAACATGTAGTTTAGAAAGCAGTGTCAGGTTGCATTTGAAAACCGCTAGTCTAATGGTTTCAATTTCATTGGAGTGGAATTATAGGCTCTTGAGAATTTGGCCCCTTCTTGCCTTTTCTGCCTCATCTTCAATTATCTTCTTGCCTCATTCATCATTCCTTATATGCTTACTTGTCAATGCCCTCTCTCATATTCGCTATATTCACTTCACTAAGATAGAAAAATATCAATAATCAAAACTTTTCTTTTTATCACTGCAGTGGTTCATAAACTTTAGCGTTCATAAAAATCACATGGGGTGCTTGTTTAGAAAGGCAAACAAATTCTTAAGTCCCACCACTATAAGTTTATAATTTAGTAGGTACAGAGTGGGGCATCATAATTTTTATTTTACATATGTACCCTCAGAGATTCTGAATCAAGTAGTCTCTGAATTATACTTGTGAATTTCTATTTCAGTGACTTAAGTGTATTAGACAATCCACATAAACTAGTAATCACAATACATTTTGATACATTTTCTAAATGTTTCTGGTGCCCAAGAAACCATAAAGATAAAGGTAAATTTTGCCTAGAAAATAAATTCAGAGAAAAGACTAGAAATACAAAGCACTTAGGAAGTAATTGTCATAGAGTTGTTAGATGATGATGATGAAGGTTGGACTGGAGTAATTATAAGGATGAAAGGATCAGATGAATTCAGGAAAAAAATTGACAGAATTTGTGATTTATTGAATGGAGAAGCATGAGAAAAAGGAATCTAAAAATGATATTTCAATATTCATGAGTAGATGGATTGTCATGCTTTTCTCAGTGATTAAGAATACAAAATGAGAAGATTTTGATGAGTTTGGCCTGGTGGTTTTTGAGCTTTCTATACTGTAACTGAGGAAACTAGATTCAGCAAATGATTAGATATACACAGCTGAAACTCAAGAGAGAGGTAGAGCCTGCATATTTAGATCTTAAACAACTGACACAAAAGAAGTCATCCAAATAGAGCAAGTACAACAAAAGGAGAAATGGACAAAGAATTGAACTCCAGGGAACACAGTCAAACCATTTCCAAACACTCTATTGCCTGGGAAACTCTGGTATCTTCCCCACATAGTGTCCATATACTTCACTACATAAAGTCTCTGCTCTGTGTTTACTCTGGACATGAAACTTATTCTTTTCCTTCCAAACTTATTTTAGAAACAAGCATTTAACATTTTACCCACCCTAATATTTATCATTAGAAGAAGGAATTAGTTTCTCTTCTGTATTTCCCTCAGAAGACAGTGGCAATCTTGAAGGAAAGAGCTTTACCGTAATTCATTCTTTGCCTAATGCTCGGCATTGCCAAATGTTTAGTAGTTGATGAATGTTTGTTGAATAAATTATTGTTTAAATGTCTAATATTATGATTTAGCATTACCCTCTGGTTAGCAGGTAATTTTTATAATAATGTGAAAAATATTAAATTAACATTGGTGAAAAGTTGGTGGAATATAGTCAATAAAAAATGGAAAAAGAGTAGAAAACCCAAAGTAAAGAGAATAAACTATTTAGAGAAAAAAGAAGAAAGAAATTCTACATGTTAATTACTAAACACTAAAGGAGATAAAAAAATTTTCTAACATTTCTTTATTCATCACACAAATATTTTTGGGAAAATTTTTACTCTATCACTGTGCAAACACACAGTGTTAAATGATAAACTCTTATACATACAATAATTTGAACTCTTTTCACACCAAACAGAACAGGATGATGTTTTTTTCAAATCTGGTAGTAAACCACTTACAGCTTTTCTTCGCAATACTTCCTTGAGTTTCTTTGTATACACCAAAATATTTATTTATCTATCCTTATAACTCTTAAAAGTGCTGGTGAGGATGTAGAAAAAGGGGAACCCAAAGTACCAAAGTACACTATTGCTGGGAATGTTAATTAGCACAACCACTATGGAGCACAGTACGGAGATTCCTCAAAAAACTACAAGTGAATTACCATGTGATCCAGCAATCCTACTGCTAGCTTTATATCAAAAAGAAAAGAAATCAGTGTATCAAAAAGATATCTTCATTCTCATGTTTATTGTAGCACTATTCACAATAGCCAAGATTTGGAATCAACCTAAATGTCCATCAATGGATGAATGAATAAAGAAATTGTAGCACATACACACAATGGAATATTGTATAGCCACAAGAAGCAATGAAATCCTACCATTTAAAACAACATGGATGGAACTGGAGAACATTATGTTAAGTGAAATAAGCCAAGCACAGAAAGACAAATCTCACATGTTCTTATTCATATGTGGGAGCTAAATACTAAAAACAATTGATCTCATGGAGACAGAGAGTAGAACGGTGGTCACCAGAGGCTGGGAAGTATAGAAGGGAAGGGGAGATGAAGTGGGGATGGTCAATGGGTCCAAAAATATAGTTAGTTATTATAGATAGAATGAACAATATTTGATAACACAACAAAGTGACTATAATCAACAATAAGTTTCGATATACTTTAAAACAACTAAAAGAGTGGAATTGAAATGTTCCTCACACAAAGAAATGATAAATTCCTGAGGTGATGGACACCCCAAATACCCTGATGTGATAAATTCACATTATGTGCCTGGAACAAAACATCACGTGTACCCTATAAAGACATACAACTATTATGTACCCATAATAATTAAAAAGAAAAAAAGTCTTTCCAGAATCTTTCTGAGGGAATCTCATTGAGACATTTTTTAACTTTTGTGAATATTTTAAAATATTTCGAACACGTAGAATAAATGTACAAATAATGTTAAATATATAGCAACAAGTCAACAATATATATTTTTAAATACTATGAAGTATAAAGTGATTTAGGACCAAGGATTACTAAGAAATGCAATGGAAACAAGACAAAAGGGATACTGTTAAAAACCTCCAGAAAGGAGAATTAAAGAACTTCGAAACTGAATGGGTAAATCTGGTAAGGGAAAGAGATGAGTCAACATGATCGAGCTTTAATTCTCAAATGATGGATAGAAAAATGATGGAATATAATTTAGAAGAGATGCTAATTTGGAGAAAAAGGTGCTTAAATTTATTTTAGAAAAATCTTAATTGCAGGTGAAAACAGAACAAACAAGAATATCTAGTAGGAAAATGAAATGTATATTAGCAACTAAACATTATAGAGGGTTTCATACTCGTAGTATAATTTTTGAACTAAATTATTACATAGGTGAGAGTGGAAGACATAAGAATGTGTGTATCTTCTCCATGGGAAAAGACTAAGTACATAACTTGGGAAACATCACAATTAATAATGATAAAAGAATGAGCCATGAAAATAATACAGAAATAGAGATCAGAGAAATAGAAAAAGAGCCAAAAGAGGAGAAAATCTTAAGAGGCAAAGGAGTATTAAATGAAACTCTGCACAAAAAGTACTTGCCATAGTAACAATAACAAATAATATAAATGCAATAAATTATCATCATTACTATTATTATAGAGTGTTCCACACATTACAGAAAGGATAGTGAGATCATTGTCCACACTGCCAACACATCCTTCTGTCTAAAAAATGAAAAAGATTATTTTATTCCAGAATGGAACATATCTTGTAGCTTATTAGTATCAAAGTTCAAATGTGTAACTATTATAAATATTTCCCTTCAAGATCTTTTTCTGACCTAATTCTCTAGGATTGTTTTCTATGTTAAATGTTTTACAATAATTGTAAAAATCCTCAGAAAATTGTCCCTATTTGACCTGTCTGGCATCTTATTGAAAGATCTCCATTCTCAGGGTTTGCATTTATTTGACTTAACTCAGAGCTCACTCTGTTCAAACAGCTCTATGCACAGGGAATTTGTCAATGACTATTAGCAGAAATCATTAAATATTGAACCTGCCTGAGGAGGCTATGCCAGTTAGGGGTAACAAGAGGCTGAACAAAGAGCTAAAAGGAAAACTAGGGAAGGAGATGTCATAGAAGAATTTGAAAAGCTCTAACATATTTCAGGGACTCTAGGAGGCCAAAAGCATGTGCAGAGCTGTGTACACACCCAAGGCTGAGCACATGTGGAGGAAAGATATGAAAAGGCCATAAGGTCTCACCTCTGGCTGACTTTGAGTCTTTGCACAAACAAGCATTAAAGACTAAGGCACAGTTGTAAACTGTCTGTCGGAGCATTAAAAGCATACACTAACACCCTCTCCCCATGCAAACACACACACACACACACACACACACACATTCACACCATTGGCAAAATAATTTGAGAAACATATTAATTCAGGCATTGAAGGAAATTTCTGCTCAATCATTAGTGACTAATAACTAGTCAAGCAGAGACTTCAGTTACCATGTGTGACAAAGAATACAAACCTACAGAAATAGTTCAGGAAAATCACTAAACAAACAGCAACAATAAAAGGGAGGGACAGTTTGATTTCCAGTGATGACATATTATTTGAAATTTTCACTTTTGATAAAAAATTAAAAGAATTTAACATAGAAAATATAAAATTATAAAAGTTTTCATGCACTCTACTAGGGAAAAAGCAGTCTATAGAAACGGTCAGTGAGGAAGTCTGGGCATTAGATTTCCTAGACAAAGGTTTTAAATCTATTATAAATATGTTGAAAGAACTAAATGGGCCATATCTAAAGATTTAATGGAACAAAATTTGGAAAATATGAAAAAGATTAAGAAAATTTAAAATACATCAAAATCAAATCTATCAAAAAAACTACAGTTAATATTTTCATACACTTTATTCCAGCTACATATATAGCAAATTGTGATCATTTGTATCATCTTGAAGCTTGCTTTCATCACATATTGTATCATGAGCATTTTTCCTTGTCCTCAACTCTTCTCCAAGATTATAATTTTCAGTGACATAATAAATGAAAATACATTTTCTCACATATTATGACATGTCCCATAACCACATACTCATCCTAGAAGGAAAAAAATTACAACTGTCTATTGGATGGATCTTTTAAAAAAAAATAATGTTTGATAATGACGATGATGATAACAGGAGTCTTTGGATGACTTTTAGGGAACTATCTCCAGAGTTTCACCATTTAAAATCAAGTTGACCCAAGCCTAGATAACTAAGAGTTTTTTTTGTTGTTGTTTTTGTTTTTTTTATCAAGAATGGATGTTGTAATTCTATCAAATAATTTTCTTCTTTCTAGCTAGATAACCATATAGGCTTGTTTTTCTATTTACCTATTTGGTACATTTTATTTATAGATTTCCAAACATTAATTTGGAATGTTTTGCTTTGGTGATATTATTTTAATATACAGTTGGATTTGGTTTGAATATATTTATTATAATTTTTGCATTATCATTAAAGTGAGATTAAATAATAGTTTTATTCTATCTTTGACAATTTGGGGTATAAATGTTATTTTCTTTTGATAAAATGATTTGCAAAGTACATCAAAATTTTTTGAACATTAAACACTTTCCATAGCACAGAAATTTTTTTGTTTCTTGAAAACAAACTAATTCTCTCCTAAAAAAAAAAGGGCTTAATGGGAAGCATGTAAATTATGTGTCACCAAATAGAAAATATAAATAAAGACAGAAATTATAAGAACTGATACTGGAGTTAAAAATTATAATAACTGAAATAAAAAATTTACTAAAAAGATCAGCAGCAGATTTGAACTGGCAGAAAAAGAATTAATGAACCTGGAGACAAGTCCATAGAGATTATCCAATCTGAGAAACAAAATATAAAAACAATTACAAAGCCTCAAAGATCCATGGAATACCATCAAAACTACCAATAAACATGTAATGGGAGACCCAGAAGGAAAGGCAATAGAAAAAGTGAAGAAAGAATATTTGAAGAAATAATAGCAGAAAATTTCCAAATTTGATAAAAAATTATCTACACATTCAAGAAACTCAAAAACTCCAAGAAGGATAAGCTCACAGAGATTCATGTCAACACACATCATAATAAAACTATTGAAAAGCAAAGACAGAGAATCATGAAAGCAACACAAGAGAAGCAACTCACAATGTACAAGCGGTCTTCAATAAGATTAACAGTTGACTTTGTTTCAGAAACCATGAGCCAGGAGGCAGTGAAATTGCATATTCAAAGTGCTGAAAGAAAATTGAAAACACATGTCCACACAAAAACTTGTACACAAGTGATCATAACATTACTGATAACAGTACAAAAATGGAAACAACACAAATTTGCATCATCTGATTACAGACCACATTGGTTTGTCCATACAATGGAATGTTATTTGGCCACAAAAAGAATAAGGTTCTTATACAACCAAGAATTTTCTACATCTGGGAATACTGTATTTCAAAAGTAAAGGAGACATTAAGGCACTTCCAGATAAACAAAAATTGAGAAAATTCATCTCTAGCAAACTTGACTTACAGGAAATCTTAAAGAATGTCCTTTAGGCTGAAAAGAAGAGGCACTTGATACTAACTAAATTTACAGGTAAATGTAAAAGACAGAAAAATGTATATATTTTTATAACTCTTTTCTTCTGATTTAATAGATAACTGCATAAACAATAGTTACCAAATTATGCTTATTGGCTTATCACATCTGAAGATATAATTTGTATGATAATAGTACAAAAGGGAAAGGAGAGGAAGTAAAGTTTTTATATAATATTGAAATTAAGTTGGTATGAATTCAAACTAGATCTTTGTAAGTTAAAATCTTAAATAATCTTCAGACAATCACTAAGAAAATAGCACATTCAACAAAGTAGGAATATTCCATTATTTATTCTCTATTGTAACATCAGCTTGATAAAGGCCCTCTGCAAAACACCCATGGCTAACTTCATATTTAATAGCAAAAGAACAGCTGTTTCCCCCCTAAGAAGGACTAAAGAGTAAGACGAGGATGTCCACTTTTTGCCACATTGTACTGGAAGTTCTAATCAGAGAAATTAGTCAAGAAAATGAAATAAAAGGAATCCAGATAGAAAAGAAAGAATTAAAGTTTTTTCTTATTACAGATGTCATGATCTTGTATGAAAATTCACACACATACACACACACAATTAGAACTAAGTAGGTTCAGCAAGGTTGCAAGAAACAAAACCAACACTAAAAAAATCAATTGTATATTATCTATACTAACAATGAACAATCGGAAAAGGAATTTGAGAAAAAATTATTTATAGTATCATCAAAAAGAATAAAATTCTCAGGAATAAATTTAACATAAGTGTAAGATTTGTACATTGAAAATCACAAAACATTGTTGAAATGAGTAAATAGAAGAATATCCACTGTTCATAGTTTAGGAGGCTTAAAATTTTAATATGGCAATACTTTCCAAATTGATCTAAAATGTGAAAGAAATTTCTATCAAAATATCAGCTTACCTTTTCAAAAACTGACAAGCTTATGCTAAAATTTATGGGGAAATTTAAGGGACTCTGGATAGCTAAAACAATCTTGAAGTAGACAAACCAAAGTTGGAGGACTCAAATTCAAAATTTACTACAAAGGTACAGCTATCAAGAGAGCCTGGTATTGGTATAGGAAATAGAAATAGAAATCAATAGAAAAGAACTGAGAGTACAGGGAAAAATCCTTACAGTATGGTCAACTGAGTTTCCACAGAGCTGTCAAGACATTTCATTGTGGGAAAATTCAACAATTGGTGATGTGAAAATATTGGACCCTACCTCACACTGTGTGGAAACATTAACTCAAAATGGATTAAAAACCTAAAGTTAAGAGATAGAACCATTATACTCTTAGAATAAAATAGAAGTAAATCTTTGTGACCTTGGGTTAGGCAACTATTTCATAGGTACAGCATTAAAAACATCAACAAGAAAAAACAGCTTAATTGGATTTCATCAAAATTTTTAAATGTTTTGCATGAAAGGACACCACCAAGAAAGTGAAAAGACAACTCATAGAATGGGAGGAAATATTTGTAATCATATATATGACAAAATACTTATATTCAGAATATATAAAGAATTCAACAACAAAAAGACAACGCAATTAAAAAAATTGGCAAGAGATTTGAATACCTATTTCTCCAAAGAAGAAATATAAATGTTCAATAAGCACACATAAAAAAGGATAAATATCATTATTCATCTGGGAAACGCATGTCAAAACCAAAATGAGTTACCTCTTCATACCCACTAGGATGGCTATTATCAAAAAGTCAGAGAACAAGTGTTTGTGAGGAAGTAGAGAAATTGGAACTCTCATACATTGCAGGGATGTGTAAAATTTGTGCAACTGCTTTGGAAGACAGTTTAGCAGTTTCTCAAAATGTCGAGCTTAGAGTTAACATATGTCCCAGTAATTTTCTTATTAGGTACTGGAAAAAAACTGAAAATATATGTCCACACAAAAACCTGCATACAAGTGATGATAACATCATTCATAATAGTATAAAAGTGGAAACAACACAAATTTTCATCCTCTGATTAATGAATAAATCAATGTGAGTTGTCTATACAATGGAATATTATTTGTTCACAGAAACAACAAAGTTCTTATGCATGCTATAACATGGATGAACCTTGAAAACATTAGCATTCACTTAGCATACTAAGTGAAAGAATCCAAACACAAGAGGGTACATATTGTATGATTTCGTTGATATAAAATGTCAAAAATAGGCAAAATCATGGGGACAGAAAGTGGACTAGTGATTGTCAGGGGTGGATTGGGAAGTGCTAATGACTATGGATGTCTTTATGGGGAAGTGTCTTATGGGGAAGGGGTTAATAGTCAAAATATATAAGGAACTCATACAACTCAAAAGCAAAAAAGACAAATAACTTGATTTAAAAATGGGCAAAGAACTTGACCAAACATTTTTTTCCAAGGAGACTTAGAAATAAATGGCCAAGGGATATATATGAAAAGTTGTTCAACATCACTAATTATTAGGAAAATGCGAATAAAAACCACATCACATCTATTAGAATGGCTATTATCAAAAAAACAAAAGATAACAAGAGATAATAAATGTTGGCAATGGTGTGGAAAAAGGAAAAAGGGGACCTTTATATACTGTTGGTGGGAATGTACCCTGGTGCAATCATTATGGAAAACTGTATTGAGGCTCCTCAAAAAATTAAAAATAGAATTACCGAATGATTCAGCAATCCCATTTATGAGTATATATCCATAGGAAATGAAGTTAGTATCTTGAAGAGATATCTACACTACCATGTTCTTGTAGCATTATTCACAATAGCCAAAATATGGAAATAAACTAAATGTCCATTGATGTATGAACGAATAAATAAAATATGAGATAGGCACACACAATAAAATGTTATTCAATCTTAAAAAAAAAAAGAAAATCCTGTCATTTGAGACAACATGGATAGATCTGGAGAACATTATGCTAAGTGAAATAAGCCAGACATACAAAGACAAACATCGCATGATCTCACTGATGTGGAATCTATAAAAGATGAACTCATAGGAGCAGAGAGCATAAGGGTGGTTGCCACGGGTGGGGCTGAGAAGGAAAGTGAGGAGATATTGGTCAAAGGGTACAAATTTTCAGTTATAAAAATGAATAATATGTGGGGACTTAATGTACAGCATGGTGACTATAGTTAACAGTACTATAGCATATACTTGAAATTTGCTGAGAGTAGATCTTAAGTGTGCTCACCACAAAAAAATTAAGAAATTAATGGTAATTATGTAAGGCAATGAATGTATTAGTTGACTTGTATACATATATCAAATCGTCACATTTTACACCTTAAATATATACAATTTTGTCAATGATATCTCAATATACTGAAAAAGAAGAAAGCAGTAAGGAAAACAAGAGCACAAAATAACCCATTTTACAAATACATTTCATAAATATTTTGAAAGTTCTAAATAAAGGAAGAAACTGTTCATTCATTATGTAAGCCTTTACTGTGGGGATGATGTTTCACCCCTAATAAGAAGGACTAAGTAGAAAAGAGTTTATGAAAAGTCATACATACATGGACTTTTCTCTTTTTTATTCATTTAAGAAACTATTTAGTGTAAACTATAGTTTGTAATTTGACATTATGGAAATATACTGAATCCAAATGTTCTTTATATCATGCAAGGAAAAAAATATAGAATTATTTTTATTCTTTAATAAATTATAGAAAACTATAATTTTCATTCAAGTTTGAGGGACATAGTCATTTCCATAAACAAAGACAATCACCTCTAAACTGAGAGCTATGGTATTTTGGTTGAAAATTCAGAAACTTACAGATATCTATTAGGATTGATATGCAAAATCTAAATCCAAATGTTTTCTGCTAGTTTTCTAAAATTTTGTTTTGTTTTTTTTTATTAAAAAAAATAAAAGTTACAGGAATTTATGCCTAAAATAATTCTCTGGACTAGAGTTTGGAAACCAGATTCAGCTGCTAGGAAAAAAAGGAAAGAAATGTTCTCTGTTGCCAATTGAAATAGAAATGGTTATTAAAAAACAAAAAGCTGATGTTTGAAAATTTCCTTTCCTAATTAAATACATGATATATGTCCCAAATCAAATTTCTAAATCCTGAATGGATTATAAGAATGAAATTTGCATTCATTATTGCATATTGAGTATGGTTTCCAGAGATAAATATTAATAGTTTGGCTATCTTTCAATTTCAAAGAAAATATTTTTCAACAATTTTTTTGTAGTGTACATTTTTTCCAGCTTTTCCTTGTAATATGTCCTTTATGTCCTGAGATACATGAACGAAACTCTTTCTTAATAAATATACATCTTTTATCAATGTGAATATTATTGGAGCCCATGTATTTTCATAATGTTAATATTTGCCCAACAATATCCAATGATGTCTTATTATAAAGATTAAGTGTAATCATGTATTTTTATTTGATCTTAATTTTTTCCTGCACTGCTACATTTCAATCTAATGATTTGTATAAGTGCAGTAGTAATAAAATATTTACTTTTAATAAGAATGATTCCACGTTCTAGAATGGAAAGACCATGTTATCAAGGTTACCTTTGTTGAAACATAGTCATGTATTTATTGCAATAGTGATATGAAAACTACCATTTCTTATCTGCTCGACTTTTACAAAATTTTTTTTCACTTAATCTCCACAAAACAATAAAACATATGGCTTTGGGGGGATGAGAGACAAAGGTGAGTGGAACTTGGAAACTCTTTTCTTAGTAGACACTTGATTACAAGCTAATTTAGTTTAGGACTAAAACAGCCATAAGAGAATGTCACTCCAACCCTAAGGAAAGATACATGGAGTCTCCAAAAGTATAAACTTTGGAGCCTATCAGAGACTCGAGGTCATAAATCAAGCAAGCAATTTGAATTTCAAAGTGTGACAAAGCCCCTGTGAAGGGGGATGGGACATATAAAGTATTTCACCTTAATAGAACATGTGAAGGAGAGGAAGCAACCATAAAAGAAAGAAGAAAATCTAAAATTTTGAACAGTTTCTTAAAAGCTCAGTGTTGGCACACACGATAGTTCAGAATCCTTGGGAGCTCCAGCCACAGGAGGAGCTGCACCTGCTACCAGCCATCGCCCACAGGCCTCCACAGCTGTGTGAGAGGAAAATTGGGGACAAGGCAAACACTGGATAGAGTCGGTGGTGCAGATGGACAAGACCTACCAGGTTGGAGGGTGGAGCAAGCAAACCCGGAGAAGCCCATCTACACCTTGGACCCTGCGAGTTCCAAGGCGAGAGCAACAGCCACTAGTCCACAGGCTTGAAACCTGCCTACACTAGTGGACTCTTCTTGAATGCAAAGGGAAAACCCCTGCCCTTGGAAGAAACCCACCCACTCTCACACTTGATAATGCTTTAAGTGAAATGGCCCTTACCACCGGGAGAGGGACAGCAAACACATCTGACCTCAATACCAGGCAAAAGTCCACTGCCTCTGGGGGAGTGTGGTATTGTGATAAATAAGAAATATCTATCTGGTCTCTGCCTCTAGTTCCTAGCACGCAGTTCCTAAAACTCTTGTGATTTCCTAAGTAATTAGGGTGCTAGGTGCATCTTTTGTTCTAATATTTGATCCTTGAGCCTGATTCCTGACAGAGCTCCTAATTCTTTGGAATTTCCTGAGTGAGGAGCATCTTTTTTTTTAATGAGGTGACTCTCGGTGGGCCCCTGAATGGGAGCTGAACACCAGAAAGACTGAACCTTGATTGAAAGCTTGGATCTTTCAGTCCCAACCCCCTGCACCCCAGTCTTCAGAAAAAGAAGAGAGGATGGAAATCGAGTTAATAACCAAACATGGCTATGTGATGAAACCTCCATAAAAGTCCCTGAAATAGGGGCTTCAGAGAGCTCACATGTTGGTGAAGACATGGAAGTGCCAGGAGGGTGGCGTGCCCAGGGCACAGAAGTTTCACGCCTTTTCCCACATATCTTGCTCTATACATGTCTTCATCTGGCATCTGTACCTTTTACAGTAAAGGTACGTAAAGTGTTTGCCTGAGTTCTGTGAGCCTCTCTAGCAAATTAATGGAACCAAGGAGGGGGTCGTAGAAATCCCTGATTTATAGCCAGTTGTTAGAAGTACAGGTCACAACCTGGGACTTGCGATTGGCATCTAAAGTGGGGAAGATGTTGTGGGACTGAGCCCCTGATCTGTGGAATCTGACTGTATCTCCAGGCAGATAGTGATAGTGTCAGAATTGAGTTAAAGTGTAGACACCCAGTAGGTGTTCACTGGAGAACTGCTTGGTGTGCGGGGAAAAAACCCACACGCATTTTGGTGACCACAGCATTCTGTGTTCCAGTGACCGTATAAGAGAAGAGAAAGCGTATCTTTATCTTCTACAGGAAGGAAGGGGTAGAAAATCCTGCCCTGACCCTGGGTAAAGCTACCTGCAGACATAAGAAATAACATGTGCTCAGGATCTTGAACTGATAGGAAGCAGAAGTCTGCTGCTACTGGGGTGGAGGCAGGAAAACCCTTCACTCTTTGGACACCTAATCAATTCAGGGCAGAGTTCAGCTGCCATGGTACTCTGACCCTGCACTGAGGAAAAAAGAGAAGTTTAACACTGGCGAAGAGACACACTGAGAAAGCCCCACTCCCATGCTTAGAGCCACAGGGCCTGCTTAAGAAGGAAACTGGGCCAAAAGAGCTGAGAAAATCTGTCAGTCCCCAATACCAAATAATAAGCAAGATCTAAGAGAGGGACAAAGTGGCAGAGGCCCCTGCAGGTGCAGGTGGCAGAACCTACTTAAAGATGAGGGTGGCAAAGGAACTTAAGAAACCTGCTCTCGCACTGCAGCCCTTACTGAGCACAAGACTAAGCACAAGGTGGCTTCAGTTCCCCATCAGAGGAATTTCAAGCCTGTGGGTTACGCATGGACTGACATAAAAATTAAAATCTACTCTTTGAAAAACACTTTTAAGAAGAAAAGCAAACCATGCATTGGGAGAAAATATTTGCTAAACATATATCTGATAAAGAACTTGTTTCTAGAATAAATCAAGAGCTATAAGAGTGCAACAACAAAAAGATAAACAACCCAATGAAAAATGGGCCACAGATTTAGACACTTCATAAGAAAAATACAAATGGCCAATAAGCACATGGAAAGGCATACAACACCAACAGGGAAATTAAAGTTTCCAATACAATGAGTTATTATATATACACTCACTAAAATGGCTAAAATTAACAAGTATTGGTGAGGATTTGGAGCAGGGGGAACCTACATGTTGCTGATGAAAATGTGAAATAATATAGCTGATTGTGAAAAAGTTTGACATTTTCTTACAATGTTAACTATACGTTTTAATATGCAAGCCAGTCATTACATTTTCAGGTATTTAACCATGCAATGTTAAAACACATATTCACACAGAGAGTTATATGCAGATATTTATAGCAACTTTTTCCATAATAGCCAAAACATGAAACAAAATGTCTATGGACTAATGAATGGATAAACGAATTATGGTATATTCATACAATGGAATACTACTCAAAAATTAAAAGAGAGAAAATACTAATATATGCAGCAACATGAATGAATCTTGAGAGCATTATGCTAAGTGAAAGAAGTGAGAAACAAAACAATTACATACTATATGATTTCTAATCATAAGACATTCTGGAAAGAGTAAACTACAGTAACAGAAAGATCAGTGGTTTCCAGAGGTTGATGCAGTGGAGGGAACCGATTGCAAAGCAACACAGCCAAACTCTTTGAGATGATAGAAGTATTCTCTATCTTGTTTGTGCTAGTAGTTTCCACAACGACATTCATTTGTCAAAATATATTAGACTTAAAGTGGATGAATGTTATTGAATGTAAATTGTACTTTTTAAAATATCAGTGGAAATATTTGATTGAGGAGCATTTGATGAATACAAAAGTAAGAATAGATCATTAAAAATAAGTGTTTTGGCTGGGAATGGTGGCTCATGCTTGCAATCCCAGCACTTTGGGGGGCCGAGGCAAGAGGATCGCTTGAGCCTATGAGTTCGAGGTTACAGTGAGCTTTGATCATACCACTGCAATCTAGCCTGGGCAATAGAGTGAGACTCTGTTAAGAAAGAAAAGAAGAGAAGAGAAGAAAAGGAAAGGAAAGAAAAGAAGAGAGGGGAGAGGAGAGGAGAGGAGAGGAGAGGAGAGGAGAGGAGAGGAGAGGAGAGGAGAGGAGAGGAGAGGAGAGGAGAGGAAAGGAAA